>JAGFNQ010007387.1:53559-172314 GCA_024364735.1 Boesenbergia rotunda | reverse complement strand
GTAAACTGGTTTTGCGAAAATATAGAATTGCCCGCAGAAAACGGTCAACGACCGTAGGCCTTGGTGTAACGACCCGGAAAATTCTCTTAATATTTTCTTAAAATATTAAGCATGTCTAGATAATTTTCCGAGGGACCTAGAAATATTAGTACGAACCTTAGCCTAGAAATCCATGATTTTTCTCATTTAAATTGAGAAACTAAGTACTAATGGGCCTTATTTGGGCTTTTCTAGTACCATAATTATTAGTGGATTTTAGGTAGAATTTAATATAAATATAAATGGATTTTAATTAGGAATATTAGTATGATTATGGGTGAGTTTTAGCATGGTTTCCTATTTAAATTGAGAAGTTAGGCACTAATGGGCCTTATATGGGCTTTCTAGTACCATGATTATTGATGAAATTTTGGTAAAAATTTATAGAAATATAAAGGGGTTTTAATGAGAAATATTAACATAATTATGGGGGAATTTTTAGGGGATTTTCGAATATTAGGAAAAATAAAATAAAAATAAAATGGAAAATTAATGCATGCACCAAGGATTTGAACCTTGGACCTCTTGTATAACCATGCATGCTCTAACCAACTCACCTAGCAAGGGATTTCTATGAGGAAATGAAATGGAGTTTGGTTAAGGCTTAGGGGAAGAGGAAGAGACACCATGACTCTTCACTTACCCTCCATAATGTGCTATAAAGAGGGGGTTTGGGAGTTTCTTTCTTCCTCCCTCATTCTAGCCGAAAATCTCAAGAGGAGATTTCCCTTGGAAAATCATCACAAGAGGGTCTCATCTCCAAGATCTAAAGGGTTCCCAAGGTTACAAGGGCTAGAGGTGACTTAAGGTCTAAGGAGTTCGACTTAAGGTCTAAGGAGTTCTTTTGATTCTCTTTCAAGGTTCAAAAAATCAAGAAACCCAAGGTAAGACTCCCTCACCTGTGGTATAATAGTTCCTTATGGTTTTCATGATTTTTAGCATGATATATTGGTTAGTTTTGGTTTTGATGTTGAAAGAAAAGAAAACCAAGAACCTTAGGCTTGTAGGTTTCGGCCACCATGTTTTTAAGGTCTATAATTATGCTAAAAATCTTGATAATGTTGTTTAATGTTCCCTTATGATGTTTAGAGGTTAACTATAATTTTTGGGAATTTTTGGAGTACCCTAGGACACCCTAGGGTTTCGGCCAACATGAAAGGAACAAAATCAACACCTAGAGACCCTATGGGTTTCGGCCACAATGTTTTAGGGTCCATAATGATGCTAAAAATTCTTATAATGTTATTTAATGTTCCCTGATGATGTTTAGAGATTAAGAATAATTTTTGGGAATTTTTGGGGTACCCTAGGATACCCTAGGGTTTCGGCCAACAACAAGAACCCTTGTGTAGGGTTGGGTTTAAAACCTCAAGTGTTTGTTCATGTATTGTCATGATATAAGGGAGATGTAGGGTGTTTATGTGAATGTTTCACATGGCCTAGAGACCCTATAGGTTTCGGCCAAGTACCCTAATAGGGTGGAAAGTTAGGACTCATTTCAAGTAAGGGCCCCAAATGGCCCTATGGTAAGGTATGGTGGGTGTATAACAATTGATTTGGGGATTTTAATGGAAATTTTTCCATGCCATATGGCCTTGAAGTTTTGGCCAAGAGCAAGTTTAGGGTTAAAGGATTAGGGTTGGCCTTAAGTGTGGAATCAAATGTTTCCTATGGCCTAGTATGTATGTATGGGATGTTGTTTGGGGAAGTTATGTGAAGCTTCATGAACCTATGGTTCCTTGGGGCTTTCGGCCAAGGGCCTAACCTAGGGTTAGGGTTGGGTTAAACCTCCAAAGATGCTTGTGTATGAGTTACCAAGATATATGTTTAAGTAAGATGGAAGAAGTTCTATGTTAACCAAACCCTTAGTTTGTATGTCATGAATTATATGTTGAGTCATAGATGTTTAGACATGTGCCATGATTTATGAATGATAGGTATGTATGTCATGTCTTATGAATGATATGCCATGTTTTATGAATAATATGCATGTATGCCATGTCTTATGAATGATACGTATGTATGCCATGTTTTATGAATAAGATGTATGTATGCCATGTCTTATGAATGAGGTTAAAGTACATGCCTTTAAGGCATATGATGTTGTTAAGTATGATGAATGAATGATGATGAATGACAAGTATGACGAATGAAAGATGATGCTTATGTCTTTAAGGCATAAATATGATAAACGACACGGTCGATAGTCGACGGTACGACGGTCGAGAGGACCGGTAAATGGGCCGGTAGACGGGCCGAGCCGTAACAAGTTATGCTATGTTAAGTATGCCATGAAGGTCTCATGAATGATGAAGCATGTAAAGTATTTTACTTTATGAATGGGCTTGTACCGGACCGAAGTATGGGTCCAAGGGATGGGCACCTTAAGAACGCCCCGGTTCTGGACTACCAACTATGTTGTCCACGGTTCTGGCACTACCGAAGCTGTGCAACAGGGATGGGCACCTTAAGAACGCCTCGGTTCGGGGACTACCGACTATGCTGTCCTTACCCTAGTAGGTCGAGGCTAGCTACCTCGTATTTACTTAGGGATGCGCGCTTATGATGTATGTATGTGGTACAAGCCAGGGCCCCAATGATATGATGATTATGTTTAAGCATTTAAAAGTATGTTTTAAAGATTAAGCATCCATATATATATATATATGCAATTGCCACATGCATCCATCCATGTTATGCATTATATTTATGATAAGAATACTATGCAAAGTAAGTTTATGCAAGGTATGTTTATGCAAATGATTTTATGTATGATTATGCTAATATATGATGCCATGATTTTATGCTAGTTTATGATGCCATGATTTTATGCTAGTTTATGATGCCATGATTTAATTATGCTTATGCTAAGTCAGAATGCCATGATTTCATGCTAGTTTATGATGCCATGATTTTATGCTAGTTTAGGATGCCATGATTTAATTATGCTTATGCTAAGTCAAAATGTCATGATTTCATGCTAGTTTATGATGCCATGATTTCATGCTAGTTTAGGATGCCATGATTTAATTATGTTTATGCTAAGTTAGAATGCCATGATTTTATGCTAGTTTAGGATGCCATGATTTAATTATGTTTATGCTAAGTTAGGATGCCATGATTTTATTTATGTTCATGCTAGTTTAGGATGTCATGGTTTAATTATGTTTATGTTAAGTTAGAATGCCATGATTTTATTTATGTCCATACTAATTTATGGTGCCATGATTTATTTATGTTGTGCTAAGTTAGGACGCCATGATTTTATTTAGGTTCATGCTAAGAACGTTTATGAGGTTATGTTTATTATGTTTATGTCTATGCCAAGTATTGTGCCATGCTATGAATGTTTACGATGTTGATGTCTATGTCAAGTGTTATGCCACGCCATGAATGTTTTTATGGTGATGTTATGTCATGCTACGAATGTGATTGAGTTATGTTCATGCCATGACGAATGTATGCTAAGTGATGGAGAAGTTTATGTTCTAAGTAAGACACAAAGTATGTTATTGTCTTATGTGCTCATGATTAAATGATGAATGGTTTTAGTGAGTAGGAAAGAGTCTTACTAAGCCTGTGTGCTTATAGTTTTATTTCCTTATATCGCAGATCACGCAAGGGGACAGTAAGGAAGCAACAGGAGGGTATCAAAGAATGTGTGTGGTAGTGACTTGGCCAAGGAGCAATATGGTTGCTCGTCTTATGATAGAACTTTACCTTTACTATTATGTGCTTGAATATGACTCTATGACATGATGCTAAGTATGACATGATGCTAAGAATGACATGATGCTAAGTATGACATGATGCTAAGTATGACATGATGCTAAGTATGACATGATATAATGCTAAGTATAAAGTTAATATGCTAAGTTCCCATGTTATGAGGTTAGAAAGGGTAGTAAGTGCATGTAGGAGTAAGTTAAAGGTTTCCGCTGCATTATGATGTCTACATGCCCTAAGTATGTTAACGTAACACCGCTTTATGAAAACAAAAAAAAAGCGGGCATTACAGGTTGGTATCAGATCAGTTACCATCTCACTACACACACATCAAGCCCTGTTCCTGCCGCTTCCAAGTAAGTACCTCTTTACATATCTGATAGTATTAAGATGTTTTATGATTTTAAGATATGCAAGTATGAACGGTATTTATGATGAAAAGTACGTTAAGATATGTAACGATGAACGATATTTTATCTTCTTTTAGGAATTAAATACTTTAGAGTAATATGGGGGTAGGAATAACAATAACTCATATTATCCATACTGGTCCTTTATGAAGGAAAACATGGCTAGAAGACAGAGTAACAGAATTAATGAGACTACTTCATTGCCTGACCTGACGCTCAATATACCTTATATCATAACCTATCTTAAGTCACATCATAAGACAATCATGTATAAGTATTCTACCTGATTACATTAGGTCTAAGTTAGTCATAATATAATTAGTCATAAGTGTGACTCAACCTTATCTTCATAAACATGGTATTAATTGAGCACCATCATAATCTTAGTAATTAAGGTGAACCTAGTATATAACCTGTACATTATATGAGTTACCAATCATATAATATAATTATATTATATTATATAAAGCAAATGATAATAATAATATGAGAGTATGTACTAATATAAAATTAGTATAAATATGACTATAATAATTCACCTATCATATAGGTTCTTAATATGAGCCTGCATACAGGTTGACATGTATCATCTCAACCTATAAGTTATCACCTACACATATTATTCCATAAGCAATTATAAGTATTATACCTATAACTTATATGATAAATAACTATAATTTATGATATCATGTATAACCTATGATATAGTCTCATGTAGGGAATTATATGATAGCCTACATACATAGGATTATAACTCTCTCACCTATGTTAGCGTATAGTATTCGTTCCATTATACTAATACTAATATAATTAATGGTATAAGTCATACGGTATAACCTAAAATGATACGCATAAGGTAGTGTTCTACTTACATTAACACTTATTATAGATCATGTGTCCACTATATTTTCATACTAATTATAAATATTAGTATTATCAACGTATGTTTCACTATTATCTTATATATAATATATAAGATTACCTTGAGTTATTTTATGGTAATATAATAAATATGATCTCACTTATCATATAATAACCATTAACTAATATAATTCATAGCTCGTGTTGTGAGCTAATATTTCGGAAGCATACTATTATTAGGTTTACCCATAATTATAATAGCTAAATAATTATCATATATGCATATAATTACATCATAGAGCTATTAATGACACTAGCTCAATTATATGCCAAGGAGATAATTAGACTTCATGGAGTTCCTAAGACCATCGTCTCAGATAGGGATGGTCGCTTTACTTCGCACTTCTGGGAGTGTGTCCAGAAGTCTCTCGGCACTAAATTACGATTTAGCACCGCCTTTCACCCTCAGACTGACGGGCAAACGGAATGGGTGAATCAAATACTAGAAGATATGTTGAGAGCTTGTGCCCTGGATTTCAAGGGAAATTGGTGTCGATATCTATGCTTGGCGGAATTTGCTTACAACAATAGCTACCAAGCTACTATTGGAATGACACCTTATGAAGCCTTGTATGGGAGGAGATGTAGGTCTCCGATCTGTTGGTACGAGGGTGGTGAAAAGAAGGAAATGGGGCTCACGACGGATGTCATTGACAGCACCACCCGAGCTATATAGAATATTCGACAACGGATAGGAACTGCTCAGAGCCGGCAGAAGAGTTATGCCGATGTCCGACGTAGACCACTGGAATTTAATGTTGGAGATTTAGTGTTTCTCAAAGTGGCTCCTATGAAGGGGGTGACCAGATTTGGGAAGAAAGGAAAACTAAGTCCGCGATATGTGGGGTCGTACCTGGTTCTAAAAAGAGTCGGTAAAGTGGCATATGAGCTGGAGCTGCCTCCAGAGATGTCAGCTATCCATAACGTATTCCATGTGTCCCTGCTCAAAAAGTGTATTCCAAATATGGACCAAGTGATCGAGCCACAGACGGTACAAGTGCAAGAGGACCTAAGTTATGAGAGCAGACCCATCCAGATTTTAGATAGGGAGGTCAAGAAGTTGAGGAGTAAGGAGGTACCCTTAGTCAAGGTCCAATGACAAAGTCAACGGTTCAAGGAAGCTACCTGGGAACGCGAGGACGAGATGAGGTGCAAGTACCCGGAGTTATTCTAAGTTCGAGGACGAACTTTCACGAGGTATGGGGGATTGTAACGACCCGAAAAATTCTCTTAATATTTTCTTAAAATATTAAGTATGTCTAGATAATTTTCCGAGGGACCTAGAAATATTAGTACGAACCTTAGCCTAGAAATCCATGATTTTTCTCATTTAAATTGAGAAACTAAGTAGTAATGGGCCTTATATGGGCTTTTCTAGTACCATGATTATTAGTGGATTTTAGGTAGAATTTAATATAAATATAAATGGATTTTAATTAGGAATATTAGTATGATTATGGGTGAGTTTTAGTATGGTTTCCTATTTAAATTGAGAAGTTAGACACTAATGGGCCTTATATGGGCTTTCTAGTACCATGATTATTGATGAAATTTTAGGTAAAAATTTATAGAAATATAAATGGGGTTTAATGAGAAATATTAACATAATTATGGGGGAATTTTTAGGGGATTTTCGAATATTAGGAAAAATAAAATAAAAATAAAATGGAAAATTAATGCATGCACCAAGGATTTGAACCTTAGACCTCTTGTATAACCATGCATGCTCTAACCAACTCACCTAGCAAGCGATTTCTATGAGGAATTGTAATGGAGTTTGGTTAAGGCTTAGGGGAAGAGGAAGAGACACCATGACTCTTCACTTACCCTCCTTAATGTGCTATAAAGAGGGGGTTTGGGAGTTTCTTTCTTCCTCCCTCATTCTAGCCAAAAATCTCAAGAGGAGATTTCCCTTGGAAAAGCTTCACAAGAGGGTCTCATCTCCAAGATCTAAAGGGTTCCCAAGGTTACAAGGGCTAGAGGTGACTTAAGGTCTAAGGAGTTCGACTTAAGGTCTAAGGAGTTCTTTGATTCTCTTTCAAGGTTCGAAAAATCAAGAAACCCAAGGTAAGACTCCCTCACCTGTGGTATAATAGTTCCTTATGATTTTCATGATTTTTAGCATGATATATTGGTTAGTTTTGGTTTTGATGTTGAAAGAAAAGAAAACCAAGAACCTTAGGCTTGTAGGTTTCGGCCACCATGATTTTAAAGTCTATAATTATGCTAAAAATCTTGATAATGTTGTTTAATGTTCCCTTATAATGTTTAGAGGTTAACTATAATTTTTGGGAATTTTTGGAGTACCCTAGGACACCCTAGGGTTTCGGCCAACATGAAAGGAACAAAATCAACACCTAGAGACCCTATGGGTTTTGGCCACAATGTTTTAGGGTCCATAATGATGCTAAAAATTCTTATAATGTTATTTAATGTTCCCTGATTATTTTTAGAGATTAAGAATAATTTTTGGGAATTTCTGGGGTACCCTAGGATACCCTAGGGTTTCGGCCAACAACAAGAACCCTTGTGTAGGGTTGGGTTTAAAACCTCAAGTGTTTGTTCATGTATTGTCATGATATAAGGGAGATGGAGGGTGTTTATGTGAATGTTTCACATGGCCTAGAGACCCTATAGGTTTCGGCTAAGTACCCTAATAGGGTGGAAAGTTAGGACTCATTTCAAGTAAGGGCCCCAAATGGCCCTATGGTAAGGTATGGTGGGTGTATAACAATTGATTTGGGGATTTTAATGGAAATTTTTCCATGCCCTATGGCCTTGAAGTTTCGGCCAAGAGCTTGTTTAGGGTTAAAGGATTAGGGTTGGCCTTAAGTGTGGAATCAAATGTTTCCTATGGCCTAGTATGTATGTATGGGATGTTGTTTGGGGAAGTTATGTGAAGCTTCATGAACCTATGGTTCCTTGGGGCTTTCGGCCAAGGGCCTAACCTAGGGTTAGGGTTGGGTTAAACCTCCAAAGATGCTTGTGTATGAGTTACCAAGATATATGTTTAAGTAAGATGGAAGAAGTTCTATGTTAACCAGACCCTTAGTTTGAATGTCATGAATTATATGTTGAGTCATAGATGTTTAGACATGTGCCATGATTTATGAATGATAGGTATGTATGTCATGTCTTATGAGTGATATGCCATGTTTTATGAATAATATGCATGTATGCCATGTCTTATGAATGATACGTATGTATGCCATGTTTTATGAATAAGATGTATGTATGCCATGTCTTATGAATGAGGTTAAAGTACATGCCTTTAAGGCATAACGATGATGTTAAGTATGATGAATGAATGATGATGAATGACAAGTATGATGAATGAAAGATGATGCTTATGTCTTTAAGGCATAAATATGCTAAACGGCACGGTCGATGGTCGACGGTACGACGGTCGAGAGGACCGGTAAATGGGCCGGTAGACGGGCCGAGCCGTAACAAGTTATGCTATGTTAAGTATGCCATGAAGGTCTCATGAATGATGAAGCATGTAAAGTATTTTACTTTATGAATGGGCTTGTACCGGACCGAAATATGAGTCCAAGGGATGGGCACCTTAAGAATGCCCCGGTTCTGGACTACCGACTATGCTGTCCACGATTCTGGCACTACCGAAGCTGTGCAACAGGGATGGGCACCTTAAGAACGCCTCGGTTCGGGGACTACCGACTATGCTGTCCTTACCCTAGTAGGTCGAGGCTAGCTACCTCGTATTTACTTAGGGATGCGCACTTATGATGTATGTATGTGGTACAAGCCAGGGCCCCAATGATATGATGATTATGTTTAAGCATTTAAAAGTATGTTTTAAAGATTAAGCATCCATATATATATATATGCAATTGCCACATGCATCCATCCATGTTATGGATTATATTTATGATAAGAATACTATGCAAAGTAAGTTTATGCAAGGTATGTTTATGCAAATGATTTTATGTATGATTATGCTAATATATGATGTCATAATTTTATGCTAGTTTATGATGCCATGATTTTATGCTAGTTTATGATGTCATGATTTTATGCTAGTTTAGGATGCCATGATTTAATTATGCTTATGCTAAGTCAGAATGCCATGATTTCATGCTAGTTTATGATGCCATGATTTTATGCTAGTTTAGGATGCCATGATTTAATTATGTTTTTGCTAAGTTAGAATGCCATGATTTTATGCTAGTTTAGGATGCCATGTTTAATTATGTTTATGCTAAGTTAGGATGCCATGATTTTATTTATGTTCATGCTAGTTTAGGATGCCATGGTTTAATTATGTTTATGTTAAGTTAGAATGCCATGATTTTATTTATGTCCATACTAATTTATGGTGCCATGATTTATTTATGTTGTGTTAAGTTAGGACGCCATGATTTTATTTAGGTTCATGCTAAGAACGTTTATGAGGTTATGTTTATTATGTTTATGTCTATGCCAAGTATTGTGCCATGCTATGAATGTTTACGATGTTGATGTCTATGTCAAGTGTTATGCCACGCCATGAATGTTTTTATGGTGATGTTATGCCATGCTACGAATGTGATTGAGTTATGTTCATGCCATGACGAATGTATGCTAAGTGATGGAGAAGTTTATGTTCTAAGTAAGGCACTAAGTATGTTAATGTCTTATGTGCTCATGATTAAATGATGAATGGTTTTAGTGAGTAGGAAAGAGTCTTACTAAGCCTGTGTGCTTATAGTCTTATTTTCTTATACCGCAGATCACGCAAGGGGACAGTAAGGAAGCAGCAGGAGGGCATCAAAGAATGTGTGTGGTAGTGACATGGCCAAGGAGCAATATGGTTGCTCGTCTTATGATAGAACTTTACCTTTACTATTATGTGCTTGAATATGACTCTACGACATGATGCTAAGTATGACATGATGCTAAGTATGACATGATATGATGCTAAGTATAATGTTACTATGCTAAGTTCCCATGTTATGAGGTTAGAAAGGGTAGTAAGTGCATCTAGGAGTAAGTTAAAGGTTTCCGCTGCATTATGATGTCTACATGCCCTAAGTATGTTAACGTAACACCGCTTTATGAAAAGAAAAAAAAAAGCGGGCGTTACAGGTTGGTATCAGAGCAGTTACCATCTGACTACACACACATCAAGCCCTGTTCCTGCCGCTTCCAAGTAAGTACCTCTTTACATATCTGATAGTATTAAGATGTTTTATGATTTTAAGATATGCAAGTATGAACGGTATTTATGATGAAAAGTACGTTAAGATATGTATCGATGAACGATATTTTATCTTCTTTTAGGAATTAAATACTTTAGAGTAATATGGGGGTAGGAATAACAATAACTCATATTATCCATACTGGTCCTTTATGAAGGAAAACATGGCTAGAAGACAGAGTAACAGAATTAATGAGACTACTTCATCACCTGACCTGACGCTCAATATACCTTATATCATAACCTATCTTAAGTCACATCATAAGACAATCATGTATAAGTATTCTACCTGATTACATTAGGTCTAAGTTAGTCATAATATAATTAGTCATAAGTGTGACTCAACCTTATGTTCATAAACATGGTATTAATTGAGCACCATCATAATCTTAGTAATTAAGGTGAACCTAGTATATAACCTGTACATTATATGAGTTACCAATCATATAATATAATTATATTATATTATATAAAGCAAATGATAATAATAATATGAGTGTATGTACTAATATAAAATTAGTATAAATATGACTATAATAATTCACCTATGATATAGGTTCTTAATATGAGCCTGCATACAGGTTGACATGTATCATCTCAACCTATAAGTTATCACCTACACATATTATTCCATAAGCAATTATAAGTATTATACCTATAACTTATATGATAAATAACTATAATTTATGATATCATATATAACCTATGATATAGTCTCATGTAGGGAATTATATGATAGCCTACATACATAGGATTATAACTCTCTCACCTATGTTAGCGTATAGTATTCGTTCCATTATACTAATACTAATATAATTAATGGTATAAGTCATACGGTATAACCTAAAACGATACGCATAAGGTAGTGTTCTACTTACATTAACACTTATTATAGATCATGTGTCCGCTATATTTTCATACTAATTATAAATATTAGTATTATCAACGTATGTTTCACTATTATCTTATATATAATATATAAGATTACCTTGAGTTATTTTATGGTAATATAATAAATATGATCTCACTTATCATATAATAACCATTAACTAATATAATTCATAGCTCGTGTTGTGAGCTAATATTTCGGAAGCATACTATTATTAGGTTTACCCATAATTATAATAGCTAAATAATTATGATATATGCATATAATTACATCATAGAGCTATTAATGACACTAACTCAATTATATGCCAAGGAGATAATTAGACTTCATGGAGTTCCCAAGACCATCGTCTCAGATAGGGATGGTCGCTTTACTTCGCACTTCTGGGAGTGTGTCCAGAAGTCTCTCGTCACTAAATTGCGATTTAGCACCGCCTTTCACCCTCAGACTGACGGGCAAACGGAACGGGTGAATCAAATACTAGAAGATATGTTGAGAGCTTGTGCACTGGATTTCAAGGAATTGGTGTCGATATCTATGCTTGGCGGAATTTGCTTACAACAATAGCTACCAAGCTACTATTGGAATGGCACCTTATGAAGCCTTGTATGGGAGGAGATGTAGGTCTCCGATCTGTTGGTACGAGGGTGGTGAAAAGGAGGAAATGGGGCTCACGACGGATTTCATTGACAACACCACCCGAGCTATACAGAATATTCGACAACGGATAGAAACTGCTCAGAGCCGGCAGAAGAGTTATGCCGATGTCCTACGTAGACCACTGGAATTTAATGTTGGAGATTTAGTGTTTCTCAAAGTGGCTCCTATGAAGGGGGTGACCAGATTTGGGAAGAAAAGAAAACTAAGTCCGTGCTATGTGGGGTCGTACCTGGTTCTAAAAAGAGTCGGTAAAGTGGCATATGAGTTGGAGCAGCCTCCAGAGATGTCAGCTATCCATAACGTATTCCATGTGTCCCTGCTCAAAAAGTATATTCCAAATATGGACCAAGTGATCGAGCCGCAGACGGTACAAGTGCAAGAGGACCTAAGTTATGAGAGCAGACCCATCCAGATTTTGGATAGGGAGGTCAAGAAGCTGAGGAGTAAGGAGGTACCCTTAGTCACGGTCCTATGACAAAGTCAACGGTTCAAGGAAGCTACCTGGGAACGCGAGGACGAGATGAGGCGCAAGTACCCGGAGTTATTCTAAGTTCGAGGACGAACTTTCACGAGGTATGGGGGATTGTAACGACCCGGAAAATTCTCTTAATATTTTCTTAAAATATTAAGCATGTCTAGATAATTTCCCGAGGGACCTAGAAATATTAGTACGAACCTTAGCCTAGAAATCCATGATTTTTCTCATTTAAATTGAGAAACTAAGTAGTAATGGGCCTTATATGGGCTTTTCTAGTACCATGATTATTAGTGGATTTTATGTAGAATTTAATATAAATATAAATGGATTTTAATTAGGAATATTAGTATGATTATGGGTGAGTTTTAGCATGGTTTCCTATTTAAATTGAGAAGTTAGACACTAATGGGCCTTATATGGGCTTTCTAGTACCATGATTATTGATGAATTTTAGGTAAAAATTTATAGAAATATAAAAGGGTTTTAATGAGAAATATTAACATAATTATGGGCAAATTTTTATGGGATTTTCGAATATTAGGAAAAATAAAATAAAAATAAAACGGAAAATTAATGCATGCACCAAGGATTTGAACCTTGGACCTCTTGTATAACCATGCATGCTCTAACCAACTCACCTAGCAAGGGATTTCTATGAGGAAATGAAATGGAGTTTGGTTAAGGCTTAGGGGAAGAGGAAGAGACACCATGACTCTTCACTTACCCTCCTTAATGTGCTATAAAGAGGGGGTTTGGGAGTTTCTTTCATCCTCCCTCATTCTAGCCGAAAATCTCAAGAGGAGATTTCCCTTGGAAAAGCTTCACAAGAGGGTCTCATCTCCAAGATCTAAAGGGTTCCCAAGGTTACAAGGGCTAGAGGTGACTTAAGGTCTAAGGAGTTCGACTTAAGGTCTAAGGAGTTCTTTTGATTCTCTTTCAAGGTTCGAAAAATCAAGAAACCCAAGGTAAGACTCCCTCACCTGTGGTATAATAGTTCCTTATGATTTTCATGATTTTTAGCATGATATATTGGTTAGTTTTGGTTTTGATGTTGAAAGAAAAGAAAACCAAGAACCTTAGGCTTGTAGGTTTCGGCCACCATGATTTTAAAGTCTATAATTATGCTAAAAATCTTGATAATGTTGTTTAATATTCCCTTATGATGTTTAGAGGTTAACTATAATTTTTGGGAATTTTTGGAGTACCCTAGGACACCCTAGGGTTTCGGCAAACATGAAAGGAACAAAATCAACACCTAGAGACCCTATGGGTTTCGGCCATAATGTTTTATGGTCCATAATGATGCTAAAAATTCTTATAATGTTATTTAATGTTCCCTGATGATGTTTAGAGATTAAGAATAATTTTTGGGAATTGTTGGGGTACCCTAGGATACCCTAGGGTTTCGGCCAACAACAAGAACCCTTGTGTAGGGTTGGGTTTAAAACCTCAAGTTTTTGTACATGTATTGTCATGATATAAGGGAGATGGAGGGTGTTTATGTGAATGTTTCACATGGCCTAGAGACCCTATAGGTTTCGGCCAAGTACCCTAATAGGGTGGAAAGTTAGGACTCATTTCAAGTAAGGGCCCCAAATGGCCCTATGGTAAGGTATGGTGGGTGTATAACAATTGATTTGGGGATTTTAATGGAAATTTTTCCATGCCCTATGGCCTTGAAGTTTTGGCCAAGAGCAAGTTTAGGGTTAAAGGATTAGGGTTGGCCTTAAGTGTGGAATCAAATGTTTCCTATGGCCTAGTATGTATGTATGGGATGTTGTTTGGGGAAGTTATGTGAAGCTTCATGAACCTATGGTTCCTTGGGGCTTTCGGCCAAGGGCCTAACCTAGGGTTAGGGTTGGGTTAAACCTCCAAAGATGCTTGTGTATGAGTTACCAAGATATATGTTTAAGTAAGATGGAAGAAGTTCTATGTTAACCAAACCCTTAGTTTGTATGTCATGAATTATATGTTGAGTCATAGATGTTTAGACATGTGCCATGATTTATGAATGATAGGTATGTATGCCATGTCTTATGAATGATATGCCATGTTTTATGAATAATATGCATGTATGCCATGTCTTATGAATGATACGTATGTATGCCATGTTTTATGAATAAGATGTATGTATGCCATGTCTTATGAATGAGGTTAAAGTACATGCCTTTAAGGCATAACGATGATGTTAAGTATGATGAATGAATGATGATGAATGACAAGTATGATGAATGAAAGATGATGCTTATGTCTTTAAGGCATAAATATGCTAAACGGCACGGTCGATGGTCGACGGTACGACGGTCGAAAGGACCGGTAAATGGGCCGGTAGACGGGCCGAGCCGTAACAAGTTATGCTATGTTAAGTATGCCATGAAGGTCTCATGAATGATGAAGCATGTAAAGTATTTTAATTTATGAATGGGCTTGTACCGGACCGAAGTATGGGTCCAAGGGATGGGCAGCTTAAGAACGCCCCGGTTCTGGACTACCGACTATGCTGTCCACGGTTCTGGCACTACCGAAGCTGTGCAACAGGGATGGGCACCTTAAGAACGCCTCGGTTCGGGGACTACCGACTATGCTGTCCTTACCCTAGTAGGTCGAGGCTAGCTACCTCGTATTTACTTAGGGATGCGCGCTTATGATGTATGTATGTGGTACAAGCCAGGGCCCCAAAGATATGATGATTATGTTTAAGCATTTAAAAGTATGTTTTAAAGATTAAGCATCCATATATATATATATGCAATTGCCACATGCATCCATCCATGTTATGCATTATATTTATGATAAGAATACTATGCAAAGTAAGTTTATGCAAGGTATGTTTATGCAAATGATTTTATGTATGATTATGCTAATATATGATGCCATGATTTTATGCTAGTTTATGATGCCATGATTTTATGCTAGTTTATGATGCCATGATTTTATGCTAGTTTAGGATGCCATGATTTAATTATGCTTATGCTAAGTCAGAATGCCATGATTTCATGCTAGTTTATGATGCCATGATTTTATGCTAGTTTAGGATGCCATGATTTAATTATGCTTATGCTAAGTCAGAATGCCATGATTTCATGCTAGTTTATGATGCCATGATTTTATGCTAGTTTAGGATGCCATGATTTAATTATGTTTATGCTAAGTTAGAATGCCATGATTTTATGCTAGTTTAGGATGCCATGGTTTAATTATGTTTATGCTAAGTTAGGATGCCATGATTTTATTTATGTTCATGCTTGTTTAGGATTCCATGGTTTAATTATGTTTATGTTAAGTTAGAATGCCATGATTTTATTTATGTCCATACTAATTTATGGTGTCATGATTTATTTATGTTGTGTTAAGTTAGGACGCCATGATTTTATTTAGGTTCATGCTACGAACGTTTATGAGGTTATGTTTATTATGTTTATGTCTATGCCAAGTATTGTGCCATGCTATGAATGTTTACGATGTTGATGTCTATGTCAAGTGTTATGCCATGCCATGAATGTTTTTATGGTGATGTTATGCCATGCTACGAATGTGATTGAGTTATGTTCATGCCATGACGAATGTATGCTAAGTGATGGAGAAGTTTATGTTCTAAGTAAGGCACTAAGTATGTTAATGTCTTATGTGCTCATGATTAAATGATGAATGATTTTAGTGAGTGGGAACGAGTCTTACTAAGCCTGTGTGCTTATAGTCTTATTTTCTTATACCGCAGATCACGCAAGGGGACAGTAAGGAAGCAGCAGGAGGGCATCAAAGAATGTGTGTGGTAGTGACTTGGCCAAGGAGCAATATGGTTGCTCGTCTTATGATAGAACTTTACCTTTACTATTATGTGCTTGAATATGACTCTATGACATGATGCTAAGTATGACATGATGCTAAGAATGACATGATGCTAAGTATGACATGATATGATGCTAAGTATAAAGTTAATATGCTAAGTTCCCATGTTATGAGGTTAGAAAGGGTAGTAAGTGCATGTAGGAGTAAGTTAAAGGTTTCCGCTGCATTATGATGTCTACATGCCCTAAGTATGTTCACGTAACGCTGCTTTATGAAAAGAAAAAAAAAAGCGGGCGTTACACTTGGAGTAGGAGCCGACCGCGACTCCGAACCAAGTAAAAAACTTGGTGTTTGCGTGTTTGATTTAAATTTCCTCTGCTTAATTTCTCTAACTTATTAATCCGAACGTTTTACGATATTCACCCCCCCTCTATCATTTCTCTCGATCCAACAGAGTATGCAAAAATGTCCCAGTGTTACTAGGCACAATGTTTTGATTTATATGGTTGAGCATGAAGTCCTGGTCGAGGACTGGGCATCGAAGACCTGGTGAGTGAAGTTGGGCGCGAAGACCTGACCGAGGGTTGGACACTGAAGACCTGGTGAGTGAAGCTAGGCACGAAGACCTAGTTCGTGTTAGGACCTTTGCGTCAAGCTGGAGGGGGGTGAATAGCAATCTTTCGATCACCCACTTCAATCGTAGTTTTCTTCCTACACGTTGTTAGTGCGCAAGCGGAATAACAATTAAACTAAAACCTAACAACTAAGAAGACAAACCGATTTACGTGGTTCGGAGATGACGCTCCTACTCCACGGTTGTCTGTAAGGTGGACGATCCTGATCCGTCGGTGGATGACTACCCAGAAGACCTTCGCCTAGCTCATGTAGCTTCTTGTGGGTGGAGAAACCTCACCACAATCCGGACAACACTCCTGAGCTCAAAGACTACTAATTGACCTTTACCCAAAGCCAATTTTGTCAAGAACTCTCAGCCAAAACCGAGCCCCTTTAAATAGTGCTCTAGCTTGAAACGACCGTTACCAGTCGACTGGTCCATTACTAGTTAATTGGTCCCACTCAAATTCGACCGTTACAGCTTAACGTTCAAATTTGAGCTACCATCAGTCGACTACCCAGTCGACTGCATCAGTCAACTGGTCCATGGGCAGTCGACTGATCTTTCTGTGGACTTCATCAGTCGACTACCCTGGCACCAGTCGACTGATCCACTTCTACACCTAAGGTTTCCCTTCCCCGAGTACACTTCTCTCAGCACTTGAACCCTAGGATTTCTCGAGTATAATTCCCTCAGCACTCGCAC
This sequence comes from Boesenbergia rotunda, assembly GCA_024364735.1. NCBI lineage: Eukaryota > Viridiplantae > Streptophyta > Magnoliopsida > Zingiberales > Zingiberaceae > Boesenbergia > Boesenbergia rotunda. Next base: position 154,881 of record JAGFNQ010007387.1, on the reverse strand, counting down.
CCTCACGACTCAGTTGACTCTTCTTTCAGCAGCCTTGATCTATTGCCTTCAAGACCTTTTCGATTTTGGCTCTTGTCCCTCAGATGCGCACACAAGCCCACGACTTGCCTCCATGTCATCCTTCGCGTATGCCTCGAAGTCTGCTTCCCTCTGCTCATTGTTCCAGCTCCAGTAGCCTCGACCTGTTGCCTTTAAGCCCACTTCGACTTTGGCTCTCGTCCCTCAGATGCGCACACAAGCCCTTAGCTTGCCTCCATGCCATCCTTCAAGTATGCCCGAAGTCCGCTTCCCTCGGCTCATCGTCCCTGCTTTGTCCACGGTCCCTCGGATGCATACAAGCCCACAGCTTGTCTCCCATGCCATCCTTCACCGGTCCTAAAGTCGTCCAGCTAAGTCCATGTATATCCTGAAAACCTGCACACTCAAATACACATATCAAATACAAGGGTGAACCTAACTTAAACCCTTTGTCTAAACATCAAAACACATGGTCACTCTGGACCATAGATTGCCCCAATAATCTCCCCCTTTTTGATGTTTGGCAATACGTTTAAGTTAGGAAAATCAAATAGCAAATATGAAGCTAATAACCATTTGAACTTACATTGCCAAGGCTCCACCTTAGACTTACACCACCAATGCATATGCAATGCAAACATGTATGGATCCTATCACAAGGCATCCCACACCTAACCTCCCCATGAGTTTAGGACTTTTACCAAAACGGGCATTTTAAAGCCTCTTCAAGGCTCTCCTTACATTGGACTTACAAAGGCTTTTTAAGATCCTCTCCATGGTTTCCCTTACACCACTAACAGAGCAACAATGCTCCCCCTTTACCTAAGCCCCCCCTTGACCTAGGATTTCTTACAAAGGCATGATTGGCTTCCCACTTAAACCCAACACTTCTCCCCCTTTGCCACACATCAAAAATACACCAACAATTTCCCTCTTATTGCATCCTTTAACCTCTAATGATCATACATATAGTGTACTAACCCCTCATAAGATTACACACTTGTTTTACATCATTTGAACACCTTTTGACTGCTGAAATAAAAAATCAGTCTTTCCCAGTCGACTGCCCTCTGTTCCAGTCGACTGGCACCCTGAAAATCTCATTTTCAGCATTTCTGACCCAATTTCAGAAATGCATCAGAAATTTCACAAATCTCTAAAAATTCCTAAATTTTGTAGAGAGGTTTATGGTACCATATCTACTTGGGAAAAAATACATTCAACCATGTATCTATCACCAATCACAAGATTGACACAAAATCCAAAACTAGCTAAATGGTTCAAATAAACTTTGACCTAAATTCCTAATTTTTACCTCCTCTTGATGTCTCTGCCCATACCAACCCACAATGCAGCCTAGCATTGGTTTATATAACATCTACACATTAAAAACCAATTTCCATGCTATATGACCCCAATGTCATATTTCATGCATGAAACTCAAACCCAATGTGTCAAATCCCTAGGCTTGAGACTCTAAATCCGTCTCCACATCCTTTGGCACACTCCATGACCCATCTAGACTTTTGAGAGAAATCCTCCCGGGATCCATAGACCATGGGTTCCAACTTAGCTCCTATAGCTCCCCCTTGAGCTCTTAGCCTTAGCCACCTCCCTAGGTGACTCAACAAACGCTAGACCACACCAGTGCACCTCCGATGACTCTTGGTCTACAACCTTAACCTCCTTAACTTTGGACCCCTTATCCTTAGTTAAGACTTTCTTCTTGCTTTTACATGGCATTCCCTTGCCATTTTTGGACTTCCCCTCCTTGCCATAGTTATACGCTACCCTAGCATATTTCTTTTCATTGGCACCGGAGAACTTAGATCAGTATCCTAGACCGATCTATCATTATTGAGTTTTTGACTACCCAACACCGTATCTAAACCCTTAGATTCAATAGTGAATCTATCTAGGGTTTTCTCTAAGTTATCAAGCTTTGCCCTTAAAGCTTGATTTTCCCTTTTAGGTTCTTAAACCTAGAATCAACGAGCCCACCTTGGACACTCCTAGACGTACTCTTTTGCCTAGGCATATGTCTTCCCTTCTTGGGATTAATGTCTTGATCCTTTGGTCTAGAGGTTCAAGGTTTATCATGATGCATGAATTCCCTAGGGTTTTGATATGCAATATTAACTCTATTTTTATCAAGATATCTAAAACCAAAACTATGCATAAGTAAATAATTTTCATTATTTCTAACATGCATAGAGGAGTTTAAATTTGAATTACATTTAAACCTAAAGTTGGGGATTACCTCCCTTACCCTTGTAGCTCCCCCTTGATGTGAGCTTTTCTTCTTCTCCTTCTTCTCATATTTCCTCAAATACTCTAATTTCTTGAATTCTCTTCTCCTTGAGCATTTGGTGTGGTAGTGTCCTAGCTCACCACACGTGAAGCACCTTATATGCTTCTTCTCCTTCTTTTCCTTACAATCCATGTTAGAATTTGAAGGAATTGACTTGGGTTTAGGATATACCTTCTTTTTCTTACCCTTCGGACACTTGTCCTTATAGTGACCCTTTCCATTATACCCAAAGCAAATAATGTGATCGTTTGACTTTGCTTTGGTGGAGGTGGGAACTTCTTCTCGCTCTGGTATTGAGGATGGTCTCTCCTCCCCCTCAATCCTTGAAGTGGAGACTTCTACTTCTCCCTTTGATGAAGTGGATGATTCTTTAATTTCTTGTGCCACTTCACTTGAGCATATGGATGAATATTTTTGTTCTTTCTCCTCCTCTTCAGATGTTGAGCTTCTTTCCTCATTTGATGGGTCCTTCTCCTCTTCTTGGACTATTAAGCTCATTTCTTCCAGCTCTTCTACTACTTGAGCTTGTGTAGGGTGTTGATGTAAAGCTATCATCTTGCTCCATAGCTCGTGTGCACTTTTGTATTCACCTACACCACTCAGTACATCATTAGGCAAAATATTAAGTAAAATTAAAATTACCGTTTCATTGGCCTTTGATTGTGCTTATTGTTCCTTATTCCAATATCTTGGTCGGAGCTTTTTCTCATGCTTATCTCGTGGAACTTCAATGGCTCTTCTAGCACGATCATGTAATTCCAATCCATACCAAACCATGTCCTTGTCTGCATCCTCCAATACTCGAAATCCTCGCGATCGTAGGGAGGTGGAACATTTATATCATTGATGGACCCAAAAGAGCTGTCACGAATGTGGGTCTCAAATTTAGAATATTTGTAAAGCTGGAAACCCTTTTTCTATCAAAGAATAAAATGTAGTAAAGGGGCACAAGGTCGTATTTTTCCTAGGGCTAGTTGGAATGGTTTGACTCGAGCTTGAATTTATGTGTCGTTAATATTTTTTGGGTTTCAAATAAGAATTGGGTTTGGTTTAGTAATGAAAAATGAAAACACAATGCAAAGAGAGTAAACTTAACTAAGAAATTAACCAAGGTAATGGTAGCTAAGGAACTTAACCAAAAAGAGACCTAATCAAACAATTTCACTCAATAGAATCTGGAAATACAATCTGATATTAAGTGCAAGCCCAATGCAAAGCAAATGAATTGAAACAATGCTAAGCAATCTAAAACTAATCAATTCAAGGGCACTGCCGAAACCTAACTTGACACTATGTGCAAGCTACAAAAGGAAAACTCATCTGCAAGATGGATAATGGAATTCAGAAACTAACTGGATGTAAAACAAGCTAACTTCTAACACCTTATCACATTCACAATCTCATTTACTTGATACTGAAACTGATTTTTTTTTTTAGTACAAAGTGGATAAACTGAAACAACTTGATACAAAGGAATAGAATCTTATGCGCCTAGAATTAATGCTAAATGCAGCACTAAAACTTTCAAATTCAGATATGAAACTAGTTACTCAGCTTGAAAAGGTAAGCTATATTTAAATGAAACTAAATGAAAAAACAGAAGTGATGCAGAACAGTGAAAAACAAGAAAAGCAGAGACGTTACAGAATTTCAGAAAACACTTCAAATGCAAAACAAACATAACAAAGCAAGCTAGATACAAATGTACCATCCATTGTTCAGATAAGAAATAGGGAAACTAAGGTTTACTTGACTCAAAATTCAGAAGCTACAACTGAAAGAAAACTTGCAGACTTGAGCTGAAATTGCAGAAATTGAGTTGGCACATAATCTGAAATTGGAACGCAAGAATTGGAACTAATTGCAATGTAACTGAAACAATTTGCAATGTAAATTCAGAGGTAAAACTAAGGTTCAATCTCAATTCAAAAGAAACTAAGTGAAATGCAGGTAAACAAAAGTGATACGCAGGAAGAAAACTTGATACGTAGGGAAAAACTGAACAAAACTGAAACACAAACAACTAAACAGGAAGATGGACTGAAATTGAATACAATTGATCCTCGAACAAGTTCACTAGTTATCTACTTGCAGAATGAAACCTAATTACAGCCGAAACAATTCAGAAAAGTGAACTCAAGCATCTGATACAAGTGCATAACAGAAATGAATTGCTGAAACTGATATTACAGCTAGAGAAAACAAGAATGCATTAAAAAAATTAAGCCTCGACCATTCCTTGTCTCAAGACCTTCTTGCCGTCACACAAGAGCAAACCAAGAACCCCTTCAGCTCGCAAATCACTGGGAAATTGGCTTCAATGTCGAATCTGCTCACAATCTGTATACAGCTGGAAAATCCAATCCGATCTCCTTGATCTCGTGATGTACAAATGCGATGAAGCTTTGGTGATGATCAGAGTGTATCAGAAGACCCTTCAGATAGCTCCGATTGAATAGATCGACACACAATCGCGATTAAATTGATCAAATAACAGGAACTGACGAAACCCTTGTAGCGACCCGCCTTCTCTACCTTAGACGGACCGTTACTTTGTCTACTTCTTGACTCTAATGCAACGACTAAAAATGCGGAACTTTCTTTAACTTTTTTTTTGTATTTAAATCTATCTAAGAATGATATTCTAACTTAATAGTCATGCATTTGAACTCATCACACAAGGTTCTATAACATTACTGAAGCATTATGGAATATGAATGTAACTTTTCTAAGCATATTTAAAGAAATAAAACTTAATTCAAAGGAGACTAACAACATCTCTAGAACTTCATAGAATGTAAATCTTACTTTTCTACCGAATTTACAAGCATTTTAAGCACAATTAGGACTTAGTCCAAAAGGGAATAATAAGCTCAAGAATAAGTCTAAAATTCAATGTATCAACATGCTAAACTACTCATGCCCTTGCTTATCTAGTGCATTCACAAAAGTATGCATACTAATTGAAATGACATGGAATCTTTATTCTACAAAATTGAGCATGTAAAACTATCCGAAGCATAAATGTTTAATAAACTCCATAACACAATAACTTGGAATTTGGAAACCTTAAACATTGCATTTCAAATAAGCTAAACTGTCTCGTCCCAAGGACCTCTCCAAGGTCAGCCACCACACACACGTCACTCAGCACCGCCTCGTCGCCTTCCTTCAGAATTGCTTGCCTTTACCTTCACCTACAGTAAGAGGAAATGCAACTAATAAGCATAAAGCTTAGCAAGTACTATCTAGCTCACAAAATCACGAAATGTGCAAGCATGCTTTTTAAACAATGTGAAATCACATGAGATACTTTTATGCTTAAAAGAAACACTAAAACATGTATAACTCAAAACATGCATACTCAAGCATTAATAAGTCTTAACTCATTTTTTTCTTGGCTTAACTTAAAACTTTAGCAATTCTTTAACTTTAAATATTTCTTTACTTTTAGAAAACTTGCTAACGCATATACTTAAAATAATAACTCACTTGGATCCACTTAAGACGTAAGTACCATCTTATGCGCGTTCCCTAAAAGGTTGGGGTAGCGAGCCACCAATCATAATAGGGCAGACCTTGGTCTACCAGGGCCAAGACCTTGGAATTGGACACCTGGATTTCTTTAACGACGCCCTTGGACGCCGGGTACTGGCCTTAGAAAATAAAATAGCTTTTCTCTCTTTTCTTTCTTATCTTTAAATGCCTTGGCATTTTATCGAACACCTTGTGTGCCCAAATCCCTAAGTCTTGACTTTTGGGGATTTCGTAAGGCCTTGGCCTTCTCTTTTCTTTTTCTTTATCTTTATTTTCTTTTCTTATAGATTTCTTAGACCCTAAACTCACATAGGGTACTCTATCAAATATATATAAGCATATAATGAACTAAGATCACATGCAAAATCTTAAACTAAAAGTAAATATCTCTTTTAAAACTTTTAAGGGAAAATTCTTGCGGAAAACCGCCTCTTACTGTAGGTGAGCAGTACTTACCTTGATATCTTGGACTTACAACCAAGAACGGCGTCGGAGGTTCCGGAGAAACTCAGAGTCTCGGAGATTTCTTCGCGCTCACGCGTTCCTCTCGTCGCGGGGATTCCGAATATTGGAAAATCTCTCGGGGGAGAGCCTTGGCCGGCCACCGGAGGAAGGCCCTAGGGCTTGGTCTGGTTTCGCCCAAGAGAGGAGAGGAGAGGGGCGGCGTGAGGAGGAGAGGAAGTTGCCGAACCAAAAATAAAAGAATCACTTAAGTTCTTCTATTTATACCAAGGGGTATTTCGGTCCACTTATAACTTAACTAATATCTTTCTATTTCTTTCAGCACACCCCTGCTGGGGCTCCTGGTTAACCCGACCAACTTAAGTCGTTGGTCCATGGAGGTCTCAGGTTCAAAACTCGTCCAGGCAACTTTTTGCCGAAAACTCTATTTCTTTTAATAAAATACTAAACGGACTCGGAAACTTCCATAAAAATATTTAAAAATCCTAAAAATATCTAGAATATTTCTAAAACATTTTTAAATAATTCCAACGACTTTAAGAACTTCAATATGGAAATTTCGGGGCATTACAACCCTCAATCAGCCCCTGTTCTGATGCAAATCCGAGCTAGAATTTCTATTGAAGCCTCTTCCAATGATCCAGATCTTGCTCCAAGGTCGAATTCGAGGTGGCCACGCCTTCAGATGGAGAAATCGCCTAAGAAAATGAAGAACAAGTGAAGAAAATTCAAACGAGTTGCGAAGACGCGACGTTGATCCAAAGCAGAGGAGCGGGTAATATAGTTTCAACAATGAACGGCTGAGATCATTTCACTTCCATCCAACGGCTGATCTTCGTCCGATTTTGCTCAAACTTCCCAGATCATGATCAGATCGCTCGATTAACCTTAATCCCAACTCGGATTCATCAGAAGTTCTCAGATGGTCTAAATCTAACCGTTCTTGCATCGGACGGTCCATATTAGTCGACACTTGACAACTTGAACCAGTCCACTTTTGACTCAACTTTGACCCAACATGACCTAGGTCGATGATCCTTCCAAGTCTACAAAAGTAGATCAACAATTTAGTGACAAAACAATTCAAAAATATCAAAATTTGCAATTAAGTCCAAAATGAATGTAAATCCTAAAACCTAGGGTAAATTCACAATTACGCAAGTAAAATATGGGTCAAACACAGATTTTAGCATATAAAATGATCAATAAAATGATACTTATCAACTCCCCCACACTTAAGCTTGAGCGTCTCGTAAAAAGTACTAAATATGTATCCCCTAGTTTTTCTCAAACATATGTAGAAGCAATAGAAAAGAAATTACCTAGGGTTGTTAATTCTCAAAAATCTAAGCTCTATGGATTAGTATCTTGTCCTTAAATCAACAACTTAGCAATTTCAACCTTCATGATTCATTGAGATGAATTTACTCACTAAGCCTTTCAAGGGAAGTTGTTGGTGGCTCTCTTCCTAAGTTCTAAGTACATGATGAAAATGGAGCTCACTCATACACATATGCTCTTTGTACTACCATAAGCTTGCTTATTATCTACTCTCCACCATTATTCATGATTTAGATCTACATCTACAAAAATTCATCAAACAAGAGAAAGATATATGAAATGGTAAAAATGAGGTAAAAACTAAGAAAATAGCAAATTTGATAAAGTGGAAGACTTGAATGCTCAAGGATATTTTTGATGCACTTTGCCCTCCTTTCAGTCCACATAATGAAGTCAAAAGTGTAATGGAATGAGGCTTTGGCATTGCCTTTCAAAATTTTGATGAAAAAGCCTCATCAACTCCTTTGTGCCAATTTTCCATCTTGCGTGCCAACTTGTTTCCTTCTTTTTCCTTTTCTGATTTTTTTCTTCCTTTCTTTCTCTCTAGTGAAATCAGAATGATGGTGGAACAAATCTTCAACGTGGATAAGATTATCTTCACTAGTTTCATGGTGTCAAAATTCCATTTGCTTGCCACTTCCACCTTTGTGTTTTTTTTTCTTCTTCTTTTTTTTTCAAGTCAGCTGCTGCTTCAGATTTTGGAAACATTTTGGTTGCAACTGAGTATCTTCTTATCTCTCTCTTCTTCATTTCCCTTTCGTAGCTGTTTTTTTTTCTCAGCTTACAAACTGTTTCTGGTTTTTTTTTTCATGTTCTGTTTTTTTTTCTGAGTTTCATGTTTCAGTTTCACGCCAAATGATTCAGACCTTGCTATCTCTGATTTCTCACAACAATGAGCCTCGAATAACAGTGGAAAGTTCACATGATTCACTTGAGGATTTCAGCTCAGCAAATTCGAATTCCATCCATGGCACAATCAATTTCAAGTTAATACAAACTGTTTTTTTTTCTTTTTTTTTCAATTTCCAGCTCCAAGGCAATTCAATTCAGAATCCCGAAACATCAAGCTCTTCATCCTTACAGTTTCGTGATTTCTTATTCAGGAATCAACATCACTAGTAGTGGAGAAATTACTTACTTACTTCACTTGAGACCATGGCACTACACAACTTTAGTTCTATCATCCCAACTGATTTCTTTTCCTTTTCAATACAGATTCCACAGCAGCCCTTCAATTGTTTTAGCACATTGCAATTTCTCACTTCCAGTCTTTCCAGATTTATTCATATTTTCACTACATCTTCTTCCACTTAATGGCTTGATACTTTGCTTCCTTTATTTTTTTTTCTGCTCATTTCTTTTCCAACTGAATCAAACTTGGCACAGAATTCCTGCATTAGTTTTAGGTTAACACAGTTGCCACTCATCCTCTAGCATAATAGCCGAATATGCTCCATAGCATTTTGATACATCTTCTTCATTTCTGTGCCCTTTTCTTTTCTCCATTACAGATTTTTTTTCATTGTATGCCACTTGGATCTTTGAAATGTAATAAGAATCTAGATGCTCCAATTGGTTCCATCCTTAACCTCTTCTTTTTGCTCATTCTTGACACCCAATTCCACTCAACTTGGCACATGAAATTGCAAAAAAAAAATTTCAAAAGAAGTGCATCCTTGATAAAAATTGATTCCAAATCACTAACCACTCCCCCACACTTAATCTTTTGTCCGTCTCGGGCAAAATAACATCAAAGAACATCCCCAAACAAACAAGTCCCTATAAAAGCATGGTTAAGAGTAGAAGATAAGGAAAGAAAAATAGAATGACATGATTATTGCCAAAAATTGATATGGAAAGGAAAACAAATTGATTAGCCTCTATAGGTGTGATCCAATCATTGAAATATGGATTTGAAAGAACCTAAGCAAGTTCTAGAGTGCAATCACATGTATGTATCACAAAAATAAGGCTAATCCTCACTAGGTACAAATGATTCATCTCAAGTCCTCAATCAAGAATCCATGACCAAGTAGTACTCAAGCATCCAAAATTTCATCCATGAGCTCAAATCCTAAGTTTTAACAACCAAATTTAATTTATTTTCAAAAGACTCTAAAATGCCATGAAGATAACCTAAAGGGATACATTTATTCCTATTCATCAAGAAAAAGTGCCAAAAGAAATAACATGGTATTTACAATGTCTATTAATTCATCCTACTTTATTCAAGCATTTATTAACAAAGACTCTTTTAAAAGAAAATTCTACTTCTTGAAAACATAAAAATGAAACATGCAATGAAAGAAAATATAAGAAAGAACAAACTCCCCTTTATTTCTGGCGGTCGGAGTCTATCAAGAAATAACCTCCATCTTGGTAGTGGAGGAGAATGGGTAGTTGAGAGAGCTCCTTTCATGTGATCTATATCATGGTGCATATCTCCCCCACACTTAGACTTTACAGCAAATTGTTCAGGTGGCCGAAGGTGATTTAGGTACAAGAGCCATTTAAGAGGTAGAGTGCTTCGGATTAAAGTAAGATCACCTCTTCCCTCGTTATTCTTTTTAGAAAACCTTCCAGGAGGTTGAAGACTGTCTAGATGGAGTACCCACTCAAGAAATCTCTGGGACCCTGCAAAACCATGTAAAACCTTTCTCATGCGTGTAGGGTAAGGTAAAAGTGTAATAGCATCAATCTCTACATTAAATGTATCCAAAAATGCATCGCATCCAATAAAATCAATTTTTGGTACCTCAGTAAATTTTTCACAAGCAATTTCTACATAAGGTATATCAAGAAATTTTTCGCAACCCATAAAATCAATCTCTAGTACCTCCATAAGTTTTTCACACTCAATTTCAGCATAAGATATAGCAAGAGATTCTTCACAATAAACAACTTCAATTTCAGGCTCTTCTAAAAATTTCTCACAATCAATTTTGACATAATCTGTCTCAAGAATATCATAGCAATGAATAAAATCAAGTTTGGGTGCCTCTAAAGAATTTTCATGATTATTTTTCACAAATGATGTATCAATATATGCTTCACGTCAATTCTAGACATCTCCCTGAAATTTTCTAAAGGAAAAGAAGAAATACTTACCTGATCGTGCTGAAAAAATGTCTGTTGGTTCTACAAGAAATACCTCCATCTCAGGTTCAAATTCTGGTGGACATTCAACTGGAATAGGTGATCTTTGGGTACTTGCTCCCATCATGCAAGTCCCTACACTTTCTGGATTGTCCTCTGAATTCTCTAATATATCAGTCAATTTTGGTGGTCCGTGGGGCTCTGTGCAATCCCCTACACCTGTAGAATCATCTCCTGTGCATGCCTCCTTAGTAATACCTGCAACAACCTTATTAGAAAAATTAGGCCTATCAATAGCAGTATCGTGGCAAAATAAAAAATAAGAAAATTCTGGTAAAGCTTCAGTTTTGAAATCAAGGCTGTCGCATGCTTTTCCATCCATCTCCTCAGCTTCCTCTGAAATCAAAGCTCCTCCCACTATGTCAAATGCACCATCACCAGCAATAAACTGTGCCTCAACAGTCTCATCTGCGGTGTCTATGCTCATAATAGAGTGATCTCCCCTAGGGTCCTTCATTGCATCGAAAATACTAAACTGGACTACTGTGTCTCCCACTTCCATCGAAAGGGTGCCAGCATATACATCAATTTTTGTTCTAGCAGTCTTCAGAAAAGGCCTTCCAAGGATAAGTGGGGATCTACGTGCAAGATACTCTCCTTCCATGTCTAGAATGTAGAAGTCTGCAGGGAAAATCAACTCCTTCACTTTTACCAAAACATCTTCAATAACTCCTGCCGGGCGGGTCTGGCTTCTATCTGCTAACTGAATCACAACTCCAGTGGGCTGTAGAGGACCAATGCCAAGCATCTGGAAGACCGTCCTGGGCATGACATTAATGGAAGCTCCTAAATCCAGCATGGCATCATGTAGCGTGGTGCTCCCTATCTCACAAGATACAGTAAACATGCCAGGGTCTTCACATTTCTGAGGTATGGCATGGATGAGTGATGAAACATTTTTCCCCATGCTGACCAACTCATTTTCCTTAAGCTTCTTCTTGTGAACACATAGATCTTTCAGGAACTTCGCATATTTAGGAATCTGTTTAATCATAGTCAACAAGGGTACATTAATTTCTACTTTGCTAAAAAGTTTTACCAGCTCATTGTACTCTTTGGTTTTCTCCTCCTCCACTTGTCTTTTGGCTTGAGATTTCCGCTTTGGAAAGGGCAATGGCACCCTAATTTCTTCCACTTGAACCGAAGATGAAGGAGCTGATTTGTGAGCTGCTGCCCCACTTGAAGTAGTTGCTGTAAAATCTGTTTCGGGGCTGATTTGTGCTTCATTTTCCACCAAAATTATAGGATTGCTTGATGAGGGAGTTGAGGATAGGCTAGGGGTGGAATCAACTGATTTTGAAATGATTTCGGGGCTGATCGGTGCTGAAATTGTTGGTGCTGCCCTGTTTTCAAAAAATTCAGCTCTTGGACTATTTTGAGTTGATGCAACCTTCCCACTCCTCAAATAAATAGCACTAACATTTCCCTTTGGATTGGGAACAGCTTGAGAAGGTAGTTGGCCTGATCCTTGAGCTTTATTTTGATTTATTTCACTAGCCATTTGCCCAATTTGCCTCTCGAGGTTTTGTATGGCGGCAAAAATGTTACCTTGCTGTGATTGTTGGAATTGGGGTTGTTGGGGCTGAAAGGAGGGCTGAAATTGCTGTTGATAGGGATGAATATTTGGCTGGAATGTTGGGGAAATTTGTGGAGAATTATAACCTTGAAAACTCTGATTTTGAAATGGAACTTGTTGTGGTGAGGGCTGAAATTGATTGGGCTGAAATCCTTGATTTTGGGGCTGAAAACTTTGATTCCAAGGTTGGAAATTTTGCTGCGGTTGTTAACTTGCTGCTGTGAAAGTTGATATTGCTGTGGATAATTCAGATTCCCTTGGAAACCTTGTTGAATCCCTTGAAATGGCTGCTGAAATGTTTGCTGGAAGTGCTGATTTGGGGGTTGAATTTGCTGATTAAGCTGCTGAAGTTGCTGTGGCTGCTGGAAAGATTGTTGGGGTTGCTGAAATTGTTGTTGTTGTGGGCCTTGTTGGTAAAAAGAGTTCCCGTACTTCAGATTTGGATGATCCCTCCAACCGGGGTTATAAGTAGACGAATAGGGGTTATTTCTGGCTTGAAATTGTCCCCTAACCAATGCCGCTAGTGACTCATCTTGTTGGAGGTTGGGACATGAATCTGAATTGTGTTCTTGGCTAGCGCAAATTCCACATACACTCATCACCACTTGACTTGATTGTGGAGGTACTGAAAGAGTTGAATTTTTACTTGCAATATTGAGACCCATTTGCTTAACCACTGATGCGAGCTCTACCAATGCATTCTTAATCTCCTTCTGATCATTAGAAACCACCTGAACTTCACTAACTCCTCTAGTAGATAATGCTCTACTTCCGAACTGTTGAGAATTTTCTGCCATATTTGAAATGAGCTCCCTAGCTTGATGTGGTGTTTTGTTGACTAAGGCCCCTCCAGCTGCAGCATCAATCATAATCCTATCCATCTGTAATAGTCCCTCATAAAAATACTGGATGAGGAGCTGCTCACTAATCTGATGCTGGGGGCAACTGGAGCAAAGTTTGTTGAATCTCTCCCAGTAGTCATAGAGTGTCTCACCCACCACTTGCTGAATGCCACAAATACTTTTTCTGATGATTGCAGTTCTGGAGGCTGGGAAATATTTTTCAAGAAATGCTTCTTCATGGAAATCCAGCTAGACACATGCCCAGTAGGTAAGTAGTAAAACCAGTCCTTAGCTGCTCCAGTCAAAGAAAAGGGAAAAGCTCTCAGCTTGATATCTTCTTCTGAAATACCCTGAGGCTTCATAGTGGAGCATACAACGTGAAACTCATGCAGGTGTCTATTTAGATCTTCTCCAGATAATCCTTGAAACTTGGGCAGCAATGGATGAGTCCAGATCTAAGCTCAAAATCTCCACCCAGCTTTGGATAAGAAATGCTGGAATACTGAAATGTAGCATTTGGTGCTGCGAGTTCTTTCATGGTCTTCTGGTGGTCTGCCATCTGATCAACTGAATAGGTGGAAATAGACTGAGTAGGAAGAATATCAAAAGCCTCTGAAACACTGAGCTGGCTCCTCCTAGCTCTGAAAGTCCTCTCAATCTCAGGGTCAAAATCCTCAAGATCACCACCTGTAGACCTGGTCATAAAATCAAAAACAAATCGCAGTACAAGTATATAGAAAGATGAAACAAATAAAATCAGATCACAAGATATAGCAGTAAGTGCAAAAAAATGAATCAAGAAAAATATAAAATGAGCACACAAGCAAAAATCAAACAACTCAACTAGTATGTTCCCCGGCAACGGCGCCAAAAATTTTGATGGACCCAAAAGAGATGTCACGAATGTGGGTCTCAAATTTAGAATATTTGTAAAGCTGGAAACCCTTTTGCTATCAAAGAATAAAATGTAGTAAAGGGGCCACAGGTCATATTTTCCTAGGGCTAGTTGGAATGGTTTGACTCGAGCTTGAATTTATGTGTCGTTAATATTTTTTGGGTTTCAAATAAGAATTGGGTTTGGTTTAGTAATGAAAAATGAAAACACAATGCAAAGAGAGTAAACTTAACTAAGAAATTAACCAAGGTAATGGTAGCTAAGGAACTTAACCAAAAAGAGACCTAATCAAACAATTTCACTCAATAGAATCTGGAAATACAATCTGATATTAAGTGCAAGCCCAATGCAAAGCAAATGAATTGAAACAATGCTAAGCAATCTAAAACTAATCAATTCAAGGGCACTGCCGAAACCTAACTTGACACTATGTGCAAGCTACAAAAGGAAAACTCATCTGCAAGATGGATAATGGAATTCAGAAACTAACTGGATGTAAAACAAGCTAACTTCCAACACCTTATCACATTCACAATCTCATTTACTTGATACTGAAACTGAATTTTTTTTTAGTACAAAGTGGATAAACTGAAACAACTTGATACAAAGGAATAGAATCTTATGCGCCTAGAATTGATGCTAAATGCAGCACTAAAACTTTCAAATTCAGATATGCAACTAGTTACTCAGCTTGAAAAAGGTAAGCTATCATTTAAATGAAACTCAAGACTGAAGAAGGAAATTCAGAAGTGAAGTGCAGAACAGTGCAAAAACAAGAAAATGCAGAGACGTTACAGAATTTCAGAAAACACTTCAAATGCAAAACAAACATAACAAAGCAAGCTAGATACAAATGTACCATCCATTGTTCAGATAAGAAATAGGGAAACTAAGGTTTACTTGACTCAAAATTCAGAAGCTACAACTGAAAGAAAACTTGCAGACTTGAGCTGAAATTGCAGAAATTGAGTTGGCACACAATCTGAAATTGGCACGCAACAATTGGAACTAATTGCAATGTAACTGAAATAATTTGCAATGTAAATTCAGAGGTAAAACTAAGGTTCAATCTCAATTCAAAAGAAACTAAGTGAAATGGAGGTAAACAAAAGTGATACGCAGGAAGAAAACTTAATACGCAGGGAAAAACTGAACAAAACTGAAACACAAACAACTAAACAGGAAGATGGACTGAAATTGAATACAATTGATCCTCGAACAAGTTCACTAGCTATCTACTTGCAGAATGAAACCTAATTACTGCCGAAACAATTCAGAAAAGTGAACTCGAGCATCTGATACAAGTGCAGAACAGAAATGAATTGCTGAAACTGAAATTACAACTAGAGAAAACAAGAATGCATTAAAAAAAATTAAGCCTCGACCATTCCTTGTCTCAAGACCTTCTTGCCGTCACACAAGAGCAAACCAAGAACCCCTTCAGCTCTCAAATCACTGAGAAATTGGCTTCAATGTTGAATCTGCTCACAATCTGCATACAGCTGGAAAATCCAATCCGATCTCCTTGATCTCCTCATGTACAAATGCGATGAAGCTTTGGTGATAATCAGAGTGTATCAGAAGACCCTTCAGATAGCTCCGATTGAAGAGATCGGCACACAATCACGATCAAATTGATCAGATAACAAGAACTGATGAAACCCTCAATCAGCCCCTGTTCCGATGCAAATCCGAGCTAGAATTTCCATTGAAGCCTCTTCCAATGATCCAGATCTTGCTCCAAGGTCGAATTCGAGGTGGCCACGCCTTCAGATGGAGAAATCGCCGAAGAAAATGAAGAACAAGTGAAGAAAATTCAA
Source organism: Boesenbergia rotunda (assembly GCA_024364735.1). Classification (NCBI taxonomy): domain Eukaryota; kingdom Viridiplantae; phylum Streptophyta; class Magnoliopsida; order Zingiberales; family Zingiberaceae; genus Boesenbergia; species Boesenbergia rotunda. The sequence goes on along the minus strand of JAGFNQ010007387.1, from coordinate 138,923 downwards.
ACGAGCTGTGAAGACGCGATGCTGATCCAAAGCAGAGGAGCGGGTAATATAGTTTCAACAGTGAACGGCTGAGATCATTTCACTTCCATCCAACGGCTGATCTTCATCCGATTTGGCTCAAACTTCCCAGATCTTGATCTGATCGCTCGATTAACCTTAATCCCAACTCGGATTGATCAGAAGTTCTCAGATTGTCTAAATCTAACCGTTCTTGCATCGGACGGTCCATATTAGTCGACACTTGACCACTTGATCCAGTCCACTTTTGACTCAACTTTAACCCAACATGACCTAGGTCCATGATCCTTCCAAGCCTACAAAAGTAGATCAACAATTTAGTGACAAAACAATTCAAAAATATCAAAATTTGTAATTAAGTCCAAAATGAATGTAAATCCTAAAACCTAGGGTAAATCCACAATTACGCAAGTAAGATATGGGTCAAACACAAATTTTAGCATATAAAATGATCAATAAAATGATACTTATCAATTATCGCCAAATTTTGCTTCAATCGCCATTTCCTCTAGCTATTTGCTCTTTTGTTGTTCGCTCTGTACATTGTTTGATTTGCGTCAGCTGGATAATAGCTCTTTCGATCACCACTTATCGTTTTTTTACTTTTTCGCGGAATAACTTATACTACTGTTTGGAGATGACGCTCTACTCCACCGCTATCCGTAAGGTGGACGATCCGATCCATCGGTGGATGACTCCGAGAAGAGCTCTGCTACTCGTATTCCTTGTGGTGAGAACCTCGCCACAATCGGACAATACTCCTGAGCACAAATACTACTAATGACCTTTACACAAAGCCAATTTTGTCAAGAACTCTCAGCCAAACCGAGCCCTTTAAATAGTGCTCTAGCCTGAAATGACTGTTACCAGTCGACTGGTCCATTACCAGTCGACTGTCCCACTCATTCACTGTTCAATTACGTTCATTTGAGCTACCATCAGTCGACTGCCTAGTCACTGGTCCATCATGATCTTTCTGTGGCTTCATCAGTCGACTGCCCTGCACATCGCTGTCCTTTTATCCTAAGGTCCCTTCCCGTACCTTCTCGCACTCGACATAGATTTCAGAGTACATTCCCTCAGGTCGCCCTCATGACAGCTGACTCTTCTTTCAGCATCCTCAATCTGTTGTCTTCAAGCCCTCTTCGACATTGGCTCTAGTCCCTTAGATGCGCACACAAGCCCACGACTTATCTCCATGCCATCCATCGCGTATGCCTCGAAGTTCGTTTCCCTTGGCTCTGTTGGTGCAGGCAGCACCTAAGTCAAACCTGGGTTTTGATAATGGCAAAGGGTTCAGAAGTTAAGATGTTATTGTGATCTAACTTGTTCACAGAGTGTGCAGGAAGAAGTCCTAGGTACACTAGGCAAGAAGTCCTGGCAAAGGGCTGGGCAAAGAAGTCCTGGTCAAGGACTGGGCAAGAAGACCTGTCCAGAAGTCGGGCAAAGAAGTCCTGGTCGAGGACTGGGCAAGAAGTCCTGGCAAGGGGTTGAGCACCGATGACTTGACCGGAAGTTGGGCAAGAAGACCTGACCGGAAGTTGGGCACGAAAATCTGGTCAGGTGGATTGGGAAAAAGTCCAACCAGAGAAGCCGGTTGGCAAAAGGTAAACTCTCCTGAGAGGAGTAGGTGAGGACGCGTTCCCCGTCGAGGGAACAGTAGGCGTCGGTTCGATCTAGGGTTCTATTTGGGAGACCCGAAGTCAGAACCAAGACAGCTACGGCTGTAACTAATGCTTATTATGTTTTGGGACTAACCTTAGTTTCAGGGTCGAAGGACTGGTCGTCTGCAAGTGTCGTACTTCATTGGGCCTAGGTGCTCGAATGGAGACAGGCGCCCGAATGGGCTCAGGCGCCCGTAAGGATATGGGCGCCCAAGAGTGAAGGAAAAACCCAAAACATAGCTGCGAAGCCTCTGGACCAAGCCAGATCAGGCGCCCGTGAGGTCACGGGCGCCCCCACCAGCTCAAGTGCCCAAGTGGAGGTGGATAAGCGCTGACCGAGCCCGCGAATAAGGATTCGCGGATCGAAGGGCATGTGTTAGGCGCCCCCAACATCACATGCGCCCGTATGAGCACTATAAAAGAGGGCTTGACCCAAGGTTTCAACAATCCATTCTTTCCAACGCTCCAAACACTTTTGCTTAAGCGCTGCGCTATGGCAAAGTTCCATTTCGAGATTTCAGCGCCGACGATGACCCTCTGCTCTGGAATTCGATCCATCTCGGGCGTCGGTAAAGTTTTAAATTTACGAAAGTGTTGTGATTTAGTTTGCAAATTCTATATCTGTACTCTTAATCTGTAAAGATCTTTCTGAATATTGAATTGCCCAAAGTAAACGGTCAAGGACCATGGGCCTTGGAGTAGGAGCCGACCGCGACTCCGAACCAAGTAAAAAATCAACTTGTGTTCTTGTGTACTTTATTTCTTTCCGCTGCGTATTTGCTCTTTCTTAGTGCGAAAAGTTTTTAACGAAATTCATCCCCCCTCTATCGTTTTCCTCGATCCAACAGGCTCATCATTCCTGCTCTAGCAGCCTCGACCTATTGCCTTTAAATCCTCTTCGACTTTGGCTCTCGTCCCTCAGATGCACACACTGTAGGATCGATCGTGTCCGCTAGAGGGGGGTGAATAGCGTTTCTTTGGCTTGTTCTTCCTATGTTGTTAGTATGCGCAGTGGAAACACTAATATTAAAGAATAACAACGAAGAAATCACTGCTAACAAACCTATTTACTTGGTATCCACCCCGGCCGGGTGACTAATCCAAGAATCCGTCGGTGGATCACTCCCTGGATAACCTCCGGCTAGCTCTCGTCACTCCTTGTGGGTGGAGAAACCTCACCACAACACCTTTGACAACCTTGAGCCCAAAGACTACTAACTTACCTTTAACTAAGACAAGTTTCGTCAAAAATCTCAGCTACTATGAAGTCCTCTTTAAATAGGACTCGGGCTGAAACCCTCGCCACTAGTCGAATGCTCCAAGAGCAGTCGACTGGTGCCAGCCAAATTCGACCGTTGCACCCCAACGTTCAAATTTTAGCAAACTCACCAGCCACCTACCAGTCGACTGCTCCCAGAGCAGTCGACTGGTCCCCAGCTGAATCCCTTCCCGAGTACATTCACACAACACTCGATCCTCATGACTCGACTGACTCCTCATCCGCAGCCTCGACTATTGCCTTCGCGCCCTCTTCATCTTCGGCTCCCGTCCCTCGGATGCACGCAAGCCTCCAGCTTGCCTCCATGCCATCCTTCACGCATGCCTCGAAGTCCACGCCCCTCAGCTCATCGTCCCTCCTCACCAAAGTCCCTCGGATGTGCACGCAAGCCTCCAGCTTGCCTCCATGCCTTCCTTCACCGTACCGAGGCCGTCCAGTCAAGTCCATATGTGTAACCTGTACAACCTGCACACTCAACATACACATATAAGAATACAAGGGAAAACCTAACTTAAACCCTTTGCCCAAACATCAAAACCTATGGTCACTCCGGACCATCTTAGGGTCGATTGCTCCAACAATCTCCCCCTTTTTGATGTTTGGCAATACGTTTAAGTTATAAAAAGCAAAACAGTACTCAATGGCAAAAATAATGCATATGCAATGCATACATGGATCCTATCCAAAGGCATCCTACACCTAACCCTCCAAGTTAGGACATTTTACCACCTAACCCTCCAAGTTAGGATTCCACACCTAGCCCTCCAAGCTAGGACTTTTCACCAAACTGGGCTTTTTAAAGCTTTTCCCAAGCTCCCCCTACATTGGACTTACAAAGGCTTTTTAAGAACCTTTCCAAGGTTCCCCTTATGCCAAGAATGGAGCAAACATGCTCCCCCTCAATCTCAGCTCCCCCTAAACCTAGGGTTTCTAGCAAAGGTATGTTTGGTTTTCCACTTAAACCCAACATCTCTCCCCCTTTGCCATACATCAAAAAGATCCCAATAATATCCCAATTATTGGTTCTTTCAATCCTTAATGATCCTAAACAATGTGTACTCAACCCCCATACACATGTTTCTTATCATTTGGATCCCAAACCAGCGCTGATACTCAAATCAGCCCTGTTCAGTCGACTGCCAAAATGGCCAGTCGACTGATACTCTGAAAGTCTATTTTCTGGCCGAATTTCAGAAACGCGCCAGAAATTCCACAATTCTCCAAAATTCCCAAATTTCGTGGAGAACATTGTGGTACCCATACCTACTTGGGAAAAATATATTTCACCATGTATCTATCACCATTCCCAAGTTGGACACAAAACCCAAAATTTTCAATGAAAATTAAGGCAAACAAGGAGGCAACCTCCCCCTTAACCTATGCCTTCTCTCAATTTTCGATTTTCCTAGGTAAAGTTCTACCCAACTTAACACCACATACTCAAATTAGGTTTTACCCAACCTAACAACCAAGTTCTTCTCCCTTGGCCACCATTAAAGCTTGCTCCCAAGCAACCTTTCCCTTAGTGCCAAAAAGAACTCAACAACACCTTAAGCAATCCTAAAAGGTTTGCAAGCACATTTGCTAGGATATATCCTATCCTAGAAAAATACAATTCCATGAAAAATACAAATGTGCTTGACTTTTGGTACAACTTTCAATTATTTCAAGAGATTGACATTTTGTATCAACTTCCATATTCAAATGTATCTCTAATTCCATGTGTGTGCCAACTCTAACCAATATCAATTTACACATGGAATTGTCCTCAATTCTCCCTTTCAATAGGTATTCTTAATGTGATAAAGCTCTCCTTCTTCTCATCTCTTAATCCTAGGTACATACCCACTTATCACTCTTCCTTGAATTTCAAGATATTGAATCATGGAATAACACTTTATTCAAGGAATAAGAAGACTTTTAATCCAAGGCCTTATCCTATAATCTAAATTTGCAATTTCCGATCGTCCAATATACCTATTTCCATTTCAGCCTACGGACCAGTCGACTGCCCCCATGGCAGTCGACTCCCAAAACTCACAGAATGTTTCTGAGCTGAGACCAGTCGACTGCCCCCAGGGCAGTCGACTGATACCTGATTTTTAGGTTTTTCAGCCCAATTTCAGTAATGCCTAGATAATTCTACAAATCTCCAAAAATTATGAAATTTCGTGGGGAGATTTGTGAAGCCAATATCTACTTAGGAAAAATACGTTTCCAAACAAATGTACTCCGGATCCCAAGTTTGGCATGAAACTCTAATTTCTCTAAATTGTATCATTTTAACTCCTCCAAAAAGTCCTAATTATGGCCTTTCCTTGATATATCTTCTAATATCTGGCCATGATACATTTCTAGCACTGAAATACATGGTTTCTATCCACTAAAACCTAATTTTACCAATTATAACCTCATTTTCACCTTTTTCTCCTTAAATCCCCTTTTAATGTGCCAAAACCTAGGATTAAAACTTACCCAAGTCTTCCAACCCTATTTGGCACATTTAACCTAATTTCCTAGGAGAGAAACTTTTGAGATCCATTTACCATGGACCCCAAAGGCTCCTAGAGCTCCCCCTTGAGCTCTTAGCCCTAGCCACCTCCCTAGGTGACTCAAGAAACACTAGACCACACCGGTGTTCCCCCGGTGACTTTTGGCCTACAAAATTGACCTTCTTAACCTTGGATACCTTGTCCTTGGTTAGTCACTCTTTTTACCTTTGGATGACATTCCCTTGCCATCCTTGGACTTCTCCTTCTTGCCATGATCATATGTCTTCCCAGCATATTTCTTTTTGTTGGCCTTGGAGACTCTAGATCGGTAACCCAAACCCGATCTATCATAGTTGGGTTTTAAGCTACCCAACACCATGTCTAAGCCCTTAGATCTAACCGTGAATCTTTCTAGGGCCTTTTCTAATGTATCAAGTCTTGCCCTCAAGACTTGATTTTCCCTTGCCAAGTCCCTAACTTTGGTTTCCATAGATCCACCTTGGACATTCCTAGGCCTACCCTCCTTTCTAGGCACATTCCTCCCCTTTTTGGGATTAGTGTAATGATCCTTAGGTACAAAGGTCCTAGGTTAATCATGATGCATGCTTTTCCTAGGGTTATGATCTACCTTGTTAACCCTAGTCCTATCATTATATTTAAATCCGAAATTGTGTACCATTAAGCAATTATCATCAATCCTAGCATGCATGGATGAATGATTAACATGATTTTTATCATGCATACAGAAATTTGAATTTGAATTAAATCTTGGCTTAAGGTTAGAAGTTACCTTCCTTACCTTTGGAGTCCCTCCTTGATGTAGGATTCTTCTCTTCTTTCTTTCTTCTTTCTCCCATCTCCTCAAGTGCTCCATTTTCTTTAGCTCACTTTTCTTTGGGCACTTAGTGTGGTAGTGCCCCATTTCTCCACATGTGAAACATCTAATCTCCTTTTTCTTTTCTTGGGCTCCTCCAATCCTACAACCCACGTTAGATTTAAGTCGAATGGACTCGGGTTTAGATTTTACCTCCTTCTTACCTTTTGGGCACTTGTCCTTGTAGTGCCCCTTTTCGTGGCAACCAAAGCATGTGATGTGCTCCTTCGATTTAGCTTTGGTGGAGGTGGAGACTAGGTTGACTTCTTCAACCTTGGATGATGTAGACCTCTTCCTCTTCTTCTCTTGAGGAGGTTAATGATCTTTCACTTAATTCCTCCTTCTCACTTGAAGAGGTTGACACTTTCTTTTCTTCTTTTTCTTCTTGACCACTTTGACTTTTCTCCTTGAGCTCTTGAGCATGTGTAGGACTTTCATGATACTCTTTCACTTTACTCCATAATTCACATGCACTTTGATACTCCCCTACACCATTTAATACATTAGTAGGCAAAATATTGATTAATACATCTATTACCTTCTTATTTGCCCGAAATTGTTCTTGTTGCTCTTTGTCCCAATATCTAGGACGAAGCTTCTTCCCGTGCTTGTCCTTTGGAACATCGAAGGGGTCTTCAAGCGCGATTCGACATGCCCAATCTATTCCGAACCACGTCTCGATCCTCGCCCGCCAATAGTTGAAATCCTCGTGGTCGTAGGCTGGCGAAGTGTAGATGTCGTCCCCTAGCGGACCTTCTCCTTCCATTTTCCTCTAGCGTGTGCTCCCTCGGCGGTTAGTCCGATCAAGAGCGGTCCTTCGCTCTGATACCAACTATAAGATCGATCGTGTTTGCTAGAGGGGGGGTGAATAGCGTTTCTTTGGCTTGTTCTTCCTACATTGTTAGTATGCGCAGCGGAAACACTAATATTAAAGAATAACAATGAAGAAATCACTGCTAACAAACCTATTTACTTGGTATCCACCTCGGCCGAGTGACTAATCCAAGAATCCGTCGGTGGATCACTCCCCGGATAACCTCCGGCTAGCTCTCGTCGCTCCTTGTGGGTGGAGGAACCTCACCACAACACCTTTGACAACCTTGAGCCCAAAGACTACTAACTTGCCTTTAACCAAGACAAGTTTCGTCAAAAATCTTAGCCACTACGAAGTCCTCTTTAAATAGGACTCGGGCTGAAACCCTCGCCACTAGTCGACTGCACCAAGGGCAGTCGACTGGTGCCAGCCAAATTCGACCGTTGCACCCCAACGTTCGAATTTTAGCCAACTCACCAGCCACCTACCAGTCGACTGCTCCCAGAGCAGTCGACTGGTCCCCAGCTGAATCCCTTCCCGAGTACATTCACACAGCACTCGATCCTCACGACTCGACTGACTCCTTATCCACAGCCTCGACTATTGTCTTCGCGCCCTCTTCATCTTTGGCTCCCGTCCCTCGGATGCACGCAAGCCTCCAGCTTGCCTCCATGTCATCCTTCACGCATGCCTCGAAGTCCGTGCCCCTCAGCTCATCGTCCCTGCTCACCAAAGTCCCTCAGATGTGCACGCAAACCTCCAGCTTACCTCCATGCCATCCTTCACTTACCGAGGTCGTCCAGTCATGTCCATATGTGTAACCTGTACAACCTGCACACTCAACATACACATATAAGAATACAAGGGAAAACCTAACTTAAACCCTTTGCCCAAACATTAAAACCTATGGTCACTCTGGACCATCTTAGGGTCGATTGCTCCAACACACATAAGCTCCCGGCTTGCCTCCATGCCATCCTTCACGTGTTCCCCGAAGTCCGCTTCCCTTGGCTCATCGTCCCTGCTTTGTCAACGGTCCCTCGGATGCATGCAAGCCCACGGCTTATCTCCCATGCCATCCTTCACCAGTCCCGAAGCCATCCAGCTAAGTCCATGTGTATCCTGAAAACCTACACACTCAAATACATATATCAAATACAAGGGTGAAGTTAACTTAAACTCTTTGCCCAAACAGCAAAACACATGGTCACTCCGGACCATAGATTGCCCCAACAGTTTGGAAGACTAGGCATGAAGACTTGACCTGGGGTTGGTCACTATAGTCTTGATCCTGACGATCGGACTGAAGTCTTAGCCAAGCGAGGACAACATACAAATGTAGGGACAGGACGAGGTATGGACATTGCCAGAACCGGAGTCTTTAGAAGCCGAGCAAAAGTTCAACCGGAGGTGCCGATTGACAATAGGTATCTTTTCTAGAGTGGAGTTGGTGAGGACATATTCAATAGAAGAGGAAACAGTAGGCGTCAGTTTTACATAGGATTTCAGTTGAAACCTGAAAGTCAGGATCGGACAGCATTGGCTGTCTTGCATGAATTTTCCTTTGTATATTATTGTTGGACTAACCCTGTGTTGCAGCTAAGCAAACCGACGACTGGTAGCTCTCAAGCGCCCGAGAGGGACACGGGCACACGAGAATACAGGCGCCCGAGAGGGACTCAGTCGCTTGAGAATACAAGCGCCTGAGAGGGGCTCAAGCGCCAATGTACCTATGACTCAGCCAAGACTTGGTTGAGTTAACGTATGCTAAGTCCATGTCAACAACACTGGTGCCCGAGAGCAGTCAAGTACCTGAGTATGGATAAAACTTGGACCAAGTAGGGATGAGGTCGTGGCTGGATTGCAGTAACACGGGTGCCAGTATAGGCTTATGAGCACCTGTATGACCCTATATAAAGGGTTTTCCACCAGAGACTTAGATCAACTTTCTACATCACTTGTGCTCTCATGTGTTGCGCTGAAACGATTCAACAATGCTAAAATGCCGCTCCAATAAAGACATAGTTCAGTTCTTCTTACTCTCTATTGTTGGTATACTTTGTATTTACTCTTACTTGCATTGTATTTGAAATTTGTACTACATCTTTATGAATTATAGAATTGTCCAAAGTAAATGGTCAAGGACCATAAGCTTTGGAGTAGGGGCCATTACAAGGCTCCAATCCAAGTAAAAATAAATATGTTAGCGCTTTGTTTTTTCTGCGCGTAGTTGAATACTTTACGAATCCGAAGAGTTTTTCGAACGCTATATTTACCCCATCTATCGCTCTCTACAATCCTACATATGCTTCTAATTAGGGTTAAGATTTGTCATTTAATTTTTTTTTCTGATTACTAATGAAAGTATCACACATGTCCAAATTTTTGGCGTGAGTTTTGAAGTAGGGAAAACACAACGGTTATAATTTTGATGACAATTATTTATAACTGTTGTATTATTATCATAACAATAACGGTTTATGCACCGTTGTTCCAAGCATTGTGAAAACATTCTCATTGATAACGGTTCATTATATCGTTGTCCTAATGGGTATTTTTATTTCTTTTTAAAAATTTTCTCGTTAATCGAGGTTGGTGCAATACCACTCGATCGCTTTCAATTCAATTATTTTTTCCCGCACTACTAATCCAAGACCAAGTCTTGGGACAATGTTTCCTTGTTTTTGTTTTATTTCAGAATTTACTATGGCCATGCAAGAGGGTTTCAGCACAGCCAGACCTCCACTCTTCAGTGGAGAAGACTTCTCCTACTGGAAGAGTCGGATGGAAGTCCACCTGAAAAGTCAGGTAGATATGTGGATTATTATCCAATCTGGCCTTGAAATCCCCAAGAACGCTGAAGGAGTGACTCAGCACTACTCAGAATGGGATGCAAAGGCAACACAAACACTGCAATGTGGATTAACCAAAGAAGAACTGAACCAGGTGGGACCCTTTAACAATGCTAAAGAACTCTGGAGCAAACTAATTGAACTGCACGAAGGCACCTCCGACACCAGAATCAGCAAAAGGGACATACTGCTGAACAGATTGTACACAATCAAAATGAACGAAGGCGAGTCAGCAGCACAGCTACACGCCAGAATCCAGGAGCTAATGAACGACCTGCACACAATCGGTCACAAGGTAGAAAATCATGACCTTATCAGGTATACCCTAAATGCTTTCCCAAGAAATACTCTGTGGGCATCTATGGTAGATGCTTACAAAGTTTCTAGGGATCTTTCTAAAATTAAATTAGATGAATTGTTTTCGGAGTTAGAATTACATGAATAGACTAACTGCACTTTGGCCGAGAAAGGTATTGCTTTTCTTGCATGTAAGATCCAAGGAAAGGCAACCAAGAAAAAGCCTCAACCTGCACCCGAGTCTGACTCAGACTCAGACTTAGAAGATAGTGAAGGGGATCGACCCAAGCTAGTTCGGCTAGCCCGGGACTACTACAAGGAGCTGAAGCATCAGACCAACAGAAGGAAAGCCAGCCGAAAAAAAGGAAGATCCAGCTGAACCTTCAACTTCAAAGGCCAAACCAAATGTGACCTAGTACGAATGCAACATGAAGGATACTACAAATCAGAATGTACCAATCTAAAGGAAGCTAAGAAGACTCGAAGGAAGAAGGCTCTTCAAGCCACGTGGGACGAATCTTCCCTCCGAAGAAGAAGAGGCCCCACAGTCAAACCTTCTCGCCTTAACCGCTTTGGAAGACATTGACACCGGATCGGAATCGGAGTCGGACGACGGAAGGCTCACAATTTCGGAGAACGGCAAGATAACGGTAAGTGGTAATTCTGAAGTTGAATTATCAAAGTTAATTGCTTACCTATCTCGTAACTTGGCGAAAGCCAAAATCCGAGTCGAATCCCTCCGACAGGAAGTAAAACTCCTGAAAGTGGGAGCTGACTCTAGATCCTTGACCGAGAAGGTTCAAGAAAGAACCTCTACTCAAGTTGAAAAGCTTGAGAAAGAGAACTCCTCCTTGAAAACTCAAGTCAAGGACCTTAGAGCGGCTTTAGAACGATTTACTTTGGGTTCCAAGGCTCTTGACATGATCCTTGGAAAACAGAAGTCCGTTCTAAATCGATCTGGGTTAGGGTATCGAACTAAGTCAAGATAACGGTCATACTATGCTGTATTGAACCAATCTAGACCCAAAGTTCAAGCATGGGTACCCAAATTCTTTGCTTGAACAACCAAGATGGACCAAACCAGTATTGGATCCCCAAGGATAAGATTCATATCTTGCCTAACCATTATCGTGGCTTTAGTCCAGGGGAAGCCAATTTAAAAATAATTTTTATAATTAGATAAATTTCTTATATTTCTTAGTTTTAATTGCATGCTTGATTGTTTATTATTTCTGCAAATTATCATGCTTAGACCTAGGACTAGTTAGACTAAGGATTGAAATGTTTTAACTGAAATTTGAATAACATAGTATTGGGTGGAGGTGAGATGATAGTACGTTAGGGAAGCCTGTTTTGGTGGAACTAGCCGAAGGTACCGATCCAAGATCCAAACTAGTTAGACCAAAATCTTTCAAGGAGTAACTTGAAGATAAATTTTCAATAAAAGACTTTATCAAGGAAAGAGTTGATGATTCAATAAGGCTACGGCCAAAGAAGGCCTAGTGCCTCACTAAGACCTGGAAGCCGATTATTAAAAACCAAATTCACTTTACTATTGTCAGATTTGAATCTAACACAAATTTTAATTAATCTTAGATTCAACCACTTTTCAAAATAAAATTAAAATTCAATGAAACTGTTTTCAAAATTAATTCAACTTTTTCAAAATTAATCATATTTTTTTAAATAAAATCATTACTTCTGTTAAAAACTGTCTCACAAAAACTCATAAGGTTAAACATGATTGATAATTATAGACCGGGTGAGATGGTTTGGACATAACTTATCTGGTTTTTGTACTTCTATCAAGTAAAAATATTGAATCATGCAATTTAGAGCTTGATTGATTTAATCATTGATGTCAAACCAAGTCAAACGATCAAACCTGGTCAAATGTCAAACTGGTCAATAGCCAAACCCTGGTCAGTTTGGGCGCCCGTGACCTGTCAGATGCCCCCATCTTTCTCTTCGACCAAGACAGCAAAAGCTGTCAACCCTTACCCATCTGACCGGGCGCCCGTGACCTATCGGGCGCCTAGGTCTTTGTCTTCATCCAAGGCAGACAAGTCTGCCAAAAAGCTACCCACTGACTCGGGCGCCCGTGACCTTACTGGCGCCCCAACGAACTCGAGCGCCCGGCCCTTCACGGGCGCCTGTATAACAGTATATAAGGAGCATGACTCCTTCCTCTTCCCCCACACCAAAACCAAAACCTTCCTTCACTTCACTTCTTCCCAAGGCGCCCGGACGCTCCTTCCTCGTCTTCAAACGCTCTTCCTCGAAAATGCCGCCTCGGTATCAATTTTATTTTGCATTTTTCAAGCAATTTCCTTTTTCCTTACTTTGCTTATTAAATGCTCAATTTTCTTTTACATATTTAGAAAACGTTGCATCTCTCAACCCAACCCCGTGGCCGAACCTAGCCCCGACCCGAGGTTCCCAAACCTAGAATTGTTCAACAAGTTTGCCCAAACAACCTATAAGCCTATTAAGGCTAGCTTCCTAAATAGGCAATTCTTCACCCAATCTTGCCCATTAGCCATGGACGCAATCAATTTCTATCAACTGGATCATCTAGTCTTCTGCACACATTCTATGAACTCGACCCTGTGTGCAGAATTTTACAATAACCTAGTCAAGATTAATGACCTACTCTACACTACTATAGTACAAGGCAGTCCCCTAACCATTTCTCCAACCTTGTTCAATCGGTTTCTCGGACTACGACAGTCGCAGTCTACCTTCTCTTGTTATCCTCCGGCCGACCCTCCCTTCGCACCCCCCTATTCGCACATTACTTTAGACACTCTTTACTCTTATTTTTTTTGGAGATGTGCGAAACCCGTTAGCTCGGCGATTTCAGTCGGTTGACCTCCGAGTCCAGGACTATGCCCTCTACCGATTCATAGTTCGTTGTGTACTCCCACTTACCACCCGAGATGTCGCGACTATGCGACCGTTTCACACCTTTTTACTCTATGCCATGATTCATCAGTTAGACATTGACATAGGCCTCCACATATTCCACACCATCATCTACGCATCAAGCATATCTACTCACGATCGAGTACGTACACCCTACTACCACATCATCACCACCCTTCTTCACCACCATGGTCGAGACATCACTGCCGGAGAGATTATTTCGATGATTGAGTTCGATGAAATAGGTATTAGAAAGTTTTCTTTAGCGGGGATAGACGTTTCGGCCACGGGGGTCCTAGCATGGAGACAAGAGAGAGCTAGACGACAGGACGACTCCGATGAGGAGGTGGAGGTAGACGTAGCTGATCTCGCAGTTGAGATCAATGAGCAGTTACAGGAGCCTCCCCCACCGACTACCGACCAGCGCATCACATCATTGCAGACGGAGTTACACAGTCTCAGGGAGGAGGTCGAGACCTATCACATCGAGCACATGGACGCCCTCCGAGCCAATCGAGAGATAAGCGACGCACAATACAATGAATGATGTCGCTTTTTCGATCTTGGCAACCTGGCCCATCTGACCATCCTGGCCGTTCTTTCTAAATCATTTTCAGCCTATTTAGTGCATTGTGGACTATTTGACTATCCCTACTGAGTAGGGTTGACTTGTATTTGACTCGTACTTAATTTGCACTTGACTTTAGTTTGACTTTTTTGGTCCTACTATTGACCAGATGAATCTTATGCATTTATCTCATTGATTACTTGCCATTTTAATTAGTATGCTAAGTTAATTGTAGGGTTATGCTTAGTAGAATAGGACTGCTCTAATTTTTTTTAACTATTTTTTTATGTTATTTATTTGAAAAATCATTTTTATCTTGAAATTTAAAATGATTTTCTGACTTAGTTTTTTTAAAAACTTACCCCCTTCAAAACTAGGGCTTTTTCGCAAATGGACTTAGCTTAGGCCCTAACCCTAGAACTGCATGCACCTAAGATCTAGCAGCTAGTATCTCACAAGCACCTTAGGGTACTTTTGATTGATAATCTAGACTGGGTTGAGATGCTTAGGTCTATGCCTTGATTCAAGATGCTTTAAGTCAGTGCATCTGCAATAATTGGGGCAATAAATACCAATTGAACAGTAATCAGGTTAAGTGTCAAGCTTAGAAAATCTAACTTGATCAGATCACTTAACATGACTAACCCTAGCGAAAGCTATAGTTTATAACAGTTAGTAAGTAGCTAACTGGGTTAGACAGGACCCAAAAGAGAAAATTAAATTGATTTGGTCCAGTTTATGCTTAGAATTGGTTCAATACAACATTTTTACTTTCCTTACTCATTTTTTTTGCTATAATATTTTTTGAAATATGGCAAAGGGGGAGAGATTGGAAAGGAGAGAAAAGAAGGTTTTAAAATTTAAATTTTTACAAATTAATTTTTTTTAAAACTTTTATCTCCTTTTTCTAAAAGTACTTAATTCAAAAAGTATTTTGGAAAATTTTCAAATTGCTAAAACTAAATGTTTTGGAAAATTTTCTAAGTATCCAACTTGAAAATATTCTGAAAATTTCTTTTAACTTCAAAATTATTTTGAAAAATTTTCTGAGTGTTGAAAACCTGAAAAAAAATTTCTTTTCATGATAGACAAGGACTTAGAAATGTTTTCAAAACCCCCACGTATTCTTGAAAAACTCGGGGGGAGAATTTCTTCTATGGGGAGGAAATTACGTACTTGTTTATTTACTTGCTTCATTAACTTAACTTTTTGAACCGTGTTGCCATAAATCAAAAAGGGGGAGATTGTTGGTGCAGGCAGCACCTAAGTCAAACCTGGGTTTTGATAATGGCAAATGGTTCAGAAGTTAAGATGTTATTGTGATCTAACTTGTTCACTGAGTGTGCAGGAAGAAGTCCTAGGTACACTAGGCAAGAAGTCCTGGCAAAGGGCTGGGCAAAGAAGTCCTGGTCAAGGACTGGGCAAGAAGACCTGACCGAAAGTCGGGCAAAGAAGTCATGGTCGAGGACTGGGCAAGAAGTCCTGGCAAGAGGCTGGGCACGAAAGACCTGACCGGATGTTGGGCAAGAAGACCTGACCGAAAGTTGGGCACAAAGACCTGGTCAGGTGGATTGGGCAAAAGTCCAACCGGAGGAGCCGGTTGGCAAAAGGTAAACTCTCCTGAGAGGAGTAGGTGAGGACGCGTTCCCCGTCGAGGGAACAGTAGGCGTCGGTTCGACCTAGGGCTTCATTTGGGAGATCCGAAGTCAGAACCAAGACAGCTACGGCTATAACTAATGCTTATTATGTTTTGGCACTAACCTTAGTTGTAGGGTCGAAGGACTGGTCATCTGCAAGTGAGGTACTTCACTGGGCCTAGGCGCCCGTATGGATACGGGCGCCCAAGAGTGAAGGCAAAACCCAAAACATAGCTGCGAAGCCTCTGGACCAAGCCAGATCAGGCGCCCGTGAGGTCATGGGTGCCCCCATCAGCTCAGGCTCCCAAGTGGAGGTGGATAAGCGCTGACCGAGCCCGCGGATAAGGATTCGCGCATCGAAGGGCACGTGTTAGGCGCCCCCAACATCACAGGCGCCCGTATGAGCGCTATAAAAGGGGGCTCGACCCAAGGCTTCAACAATCCATTCTTTCCAACGCTCCAAACACTCTAACTTAAGCACTGCGCTCCGCCAAAGTTCCATTTCGAGATTTCAGTGCCGACGACGACCCTCTGCTCCGGAATTCGATCCATCTCGGGCGTCGGTATAGTTTTAAATTTATGAAAGTGTTGTGATTTAGTTTGCAAATTCTATATCTTCAATCTGTCAAGATCTTTCCGAATATAGAATTGCCCAAAGTAAATGGTTAAGGACCATGGCCTTGGAGTAGGAGCCGACCACGACTCCGAACCAAGTAAAAAATCGACTTGTGTTCTTGTGTACTTTATTTCTTTTCCGCTGCGTATTTGCACTTTCTTAGTTCGAAAAGTTTTTAACGATATTCACCCCCCCTCTATCGTTTTCTTCGATCCAATAGGCTCATCATTCCTGCTCTCGCAGCCTCGACCTGTTGCCTTTAAGCCCTCTTCGACTTTGGCTCTCGTCCCTCAGATGCGCACACAAGCCCTCAGCTTGCCTCCATGCCATCCTTCACGTATGCCTCGAAGACCGCTTCCCTCATCTCATCGTCCCTGCTTTGTCCACGGTCCCTCGGATGCATGCAAGCCCACGGCTTGTCTCCCATGCCATCCTTCACCAGTCCCGAAGCCATCCAGCTAAGTCCATGTGTATTCTGAAAACTTGCACACTCAAATACACATATCAAATACAAGGGTGAAGTTAACTTAAACCCTTTGCCCAAACAGCAAAATACATGGTCACTCCGGACCATAGATTGCCCCAACAGTTTGGAAGACTAGGCACAAGGACTTGACCTGGGGTTAGGCACTAAAGTCTTGATCCTGAAGATCGGACAGAAGTCTTAGCCAAGCGAGGACAACATACAAATGTAGGGACAGGACGAGGTATGGACATTGCCAGATCCGGAGTCTTTAGAAGCCGAGCAAAAGTTCAACCGGAGGTGCCGATTGACAACAGTAACTTTTCTAGAGTGGAGTTGGTGAGGACACATTCAATAGAAGAGGAAACAGTAGGCGTCGATTTTACCTAGGATTTCAGTTGAAACCTGGAAGTCAGGATCGGACAACATTGGCTGTCTTGCATGAATTTTCCTTTGTATATTATTGTTAGACTAACCCTGTGTTGTAGCTAAGCAAACCGACGACTGGTAGCTCTCAAGCGCCCGAGATGGACTCGGGCACACGAGAATACATGTGCCCGTGAGGGACTCGGTCACTTGAGAATACAAGCGCCTGAGAGGGGCTCAAGCGCCCATATACCTATGACTCAGCCAAGACTTGGTTGAGTTGACGCATACTAAGTGGAGGCTCCATGTCAACAACACTGGTGCCCGAGAGCTTTCAAGTACCTGAGTATGGATAAAACTTGGACCAAGTAGGGATGAGGTCGTGGCTAGATTGCAGTAACACGGGTGCCCGTATAGGCTTATGAGCACCCGTATGACCCTATATAAATGGTTTTCCACCAGAGACTCAGATCAACTTTCTACATCACTTGGACTTTCCGTCTCATGCTAACTTTATATTGGACTTACAACCACTATGTGTTCGATAGACCATAACTCACTTGGGCTTTTCATATCTTGTCAAGTATCTAGTCAACCTTGACCAACTTGACTTTTCGTTCAATCAACTTAACATATTGACCGATAGTTAAGTATCTGGTCAATCTTTACCTACTTGATGTCTTACTCGATCAAATATCAAAATTCCAACATAAGTCAATTAGGACTGGTAGGCGAGCTATAGGGGGGGTGATTAGCTCCAATTTTTGCTTGGTGAAGATTCATCGCAGCGGAAACTTGAGCAATGCTAACACCTGTGATTTTACATGGTATCCACCTCCTTGAGGAGACTAATCCAAAGATCCGCTCTTCCTCACTATCTCTTACACTATGAAAGATCTCCTTTGTTAAGGCAGAGAAGTCTCGTACAAGCTTACATGAAGAACAAATGAAGAACAAGTAAAATACAAATGAATACAAGATTTACTACAACGAGCACTCTTTGCTTTTCATGCTTTCTTCTAGCTTGGATCACCATTAGAACCTTGGAAATGCATCAACACTATGCTCCAAGACTTCTCTTGAAATGAGGATGGAAAGAGAGGAAGATCTGCGAAAAAGATGTCGCTTCAACCTGCATGAAAACTCTATACACCCGCAACCTAGGGTTTACCGAATAGATTATCATGTTAGACTAGTCGTTCAAGCTTTTTTTGATGCTTAATTGATTAGACAATCGATTAAGAAGATCTTAATCGATTCAACACCTTTCTATGCTCTCGCGCAATACCTTTGTAATCAATTGGTGAATCGATTACGACCCTCCTTAATCGATTGCCCAATCGACTAAGAGGTTGCTGAATTGATTACCTAATCGATTCAGGTTGCATCTGTTCTCGTGATAAACTTTGGTAATCGATCACCCAATCGATTGGCAGTCCCCTTAATTGATCACCCAGTCGATTAAGGATATTTCCATTCTTGCTAGACAACACCCCAATCAATTGCCCAACCCTAACTTGCTTTGCCCTCAAGTCTAGAGTTCCCTTACCTAACGATCACCCAATCGATTGCTCAACCCTAACTTGCTTAGCTCTCAAGTTTAGGGTTCTCTTACCTAACCTTGGTCAACCATGACCGGTTAGGACTTCCTCACAAATTATTCGCTCAAATCTTTGACCAACTTAGACTTTCTCTTACCTAGTTCCCAAATAGGATTTCTATCATGACAACATGCGATCTCCCTGATTCACCTGGACTTTATCTAGTCCTACTAGGTGTGCCTAGTCCTACTAGAACATTTTCCAAGCCAGCGTATGATCTCCCTGATCCACCTGAACTTCACCTGTCTAGTCTCTAGTCAGCCATGACCCACTTGTTGGGTATGGCTTGGTGGTTTCCAAGACAACCACGGGTCATTCCTAAGAAACCTCTCTATGTTTACGGATTAAAATTGAATCCAAATAGAGACTCGTCTCCCTAACGACCGTCTCATCGTCGTGTTAATTAATCCAAGTCGCAACTTAGCCAAAACCAAGGTTAAGGCCTTGTGACTTTCAGGATTAATTAACAGCGGAAAAGACGACGAATAGATCGCCGGTTTTTATATTTGTATTCGGGGTCCATGACTTAAATTAATTATCAAATTAATTAACAAATAATTAATCTATGATAATTAATTAACCACATGTAATTAAATCAAACATGAAATAATAACATGAAAATAAAGATGGAGCTCGGGAGAGATATACCTTGCTGTTTAGCTCGCAGTCTTCTACCTTATGACCCTCCCCTCCTGGACGTTGTGTGGGCGATGAGATACCAAGACGCGGAATCACCAAGGCTCGCCAAAATCACCTTCTTCAATCATCTTTCTCTTTGCTAGCAAAAACCCTAGCTAGGGTTTCGGCCACCTTCTCTCCTCTCCTCCTCTCGCAGCCAACCACCTCAAGCTCCAAGGTCCGGCTGGCCAAGAGGCAGCACCGAGAGGGAGCTAGGAAGATGAAGAAAGGGAAGAAGAAGCTGAGCAAGCTCCTTCTTCTTCCCAAAAACCCACTAGAAACCCTAGTTTCCTCTCCCTCACTGTCGGCGCCAAACAAGAGAGAATGCCCCTATTTTTCCGGCCGTTGGATTCCTCTCCTCCTTGCTCATTGCTTGCGCACGCAGAGGAAGAGACAACGATGAGGGAAGGAGAAGAGAACAGAGAGGAAGAAGGGAGAAAAGTTGAGCTCTTCTTCCTTCTTGCCGCCGGCGCCGCAAGGTGATGAAACCTGCCGCCGGCAGCCCTCCACCCGCGCCTCTGCTCCAAATGGAGAATGAGGAGAAAGCTCCACTTCTTCCTTCTCCTTCTCGCCGGCGCAAAGGTGACCTAGGAGAGAGAGAGAGATTAGGAAAAAAAGGGTTTTGTGGGTTTTGTGAACAATAGAATTAATTCTCAATTAATTCATTCAACCTTGTATCATGACTCCTATGGGGTATTTATAGGGCTAAGGTAGGGACCATGAGGAGGAGTTGGTTCTTGGCCTACTAATGGATCCAAACCAGATCCATTAATGGAGATCCATTCCACTAAAGGATGTCATTGAACTTCCTCACCAACCCCCATATTTTCATATGGGCTCCACATATTATGAGTCGTCCATCTCCCCGTGTTTAAGATATCAAATGCCCAATAATTAATTTAAGTTACTGATAATTAAATTAATTATCCTCTTAATCCTTGATTAGTAACACTCAACCTTTTCATCATGTCGGACCATAGTCCACTTGCAAATTTGACATGACGATCCTTTTGAGCTCACCAAAGGGGCATCATCATCCCGACTCACCAGGACATGGATTACGTCAATAATCAACGACACACCATGCAGATAAAATTATTACTCAACTTACCAGGCCTATCGATCTAACAGAATAGATCTCGCCCATTGGTAAATCAAAGTAATAATTAATTAACTACATGTGTCCGTTATTATTCCGGGATTCAGAGATCGTACTCCATAATATAATCCGAGATCTAATCCAATTTACGAAGTCAGTATAAAATTGGATAACCTCTCTTTTGGTCTTACTCAATGAACACAAAGTGCACTAGTGCAATTCTATGGTTAAGACAAACCACATCTAATTGCACTACAACCATCCCGATGGTTTGTCCAACTCCATCTAGGTTGTGAGCCTCTTTCTTATACTTTTGCAAGGAACTTGATAACATGATCTTTGTGCAACACCAAGCACCATGTTGTCTATAATGCCAAGTATGAGACATGTTGTGCATATACTAATATAAATATGCACCGTGTGATTTTGCTATTCTCTTTAAAATGTAAATATATTCTAACCGAAAGCAAGGCTTTTAGTATACATCCTAACAATCTCCCACTTGTACTGAAAGACTTTGCTATTTTCAAAATGCCATACATCTGACCCCTTGATCCTTCACATGCCTAAAAGCTCTCGCTACCAAGGCCTTAGTGATAAGATCTCCCTAGGTCATTCTCTGATGTAATCTAGGCAACAACAGCTATTCCATACCAGGGTGGTACTTGCGCTCTATGTGTTTACTTGTCTTATGGACTCGTGATTCCTTCGAGTTTGCAACTGCACCATTTTAATCACAACAAAATGTGATAGTCTTGAGCAAACCAGGAATCACATCGAAGTCCATCTTGAGGTTTCTGAACCATGTAGCTTTTTTGGCTATCTAAGAGACTGCCAACCATCCAGCTTCTATGGTAGAGTCCATCACGCAGCCGCTGCACGATACTCTCCCATACAATGGTTCCACCTCATAAAAGTAAACAGAAAACCCTAAGGAATACCTATATTTGCCCCTTATCCTGATTGGAATTCTGTATCCATATAACCCACAGGATATTGATCTACTCAGTAAACCAGCATATAATTCTTAGTCCTTCTCAGACACTAATATATGCTTTTACCACAATCTAACTTCCTTAGCCTGGGTCACTCTAATATCTGTTAACCATGCCCACGGCACAACAGATATTTGGTCTTGTTTTTATCATACATGAGACTTCCTATAGCTGACGCTAAAGGAACCACCATTACCTACTCTATCACCTTTGATAATCTAAACATATCTCTTTAGATAGAGTAGCTCCAAAACTGAAAAGTACCAAACTTTTCTTGGAGGTATCCATGCTAAAACAAGTTAGGACAGTGTCTTTTATGAAGCTTGGGATAAGCACATCATCCTTATCTGGAAATCCCTTAGATCTTTGATCCCCATGGATGTGTCATACTATTCCCAAGTCCTTCATAATTATTATTTGGACAACCATACCCTTACGTCTGACAATATTCCGTCCTTGTTGCCAACCATCAAAATATTATCTACGTATAGTACAAGAATATCACCACGTATCTGTCACATTGCTTACATACACAAATCTCATCTGTCCTTTGAACAAATCCTCATGACTGGATTTTTCTCATCAAAGCAGATGCTCCTTGTCACAGGTCTAGGGATCCGGGTCATGTTTACCAAGGTGCCAGTCCATAGACTCTCCAAGAACACGAAACCTTTAGGTTGACTAACAACCCTCCCACTATGATAAGGTACCCCTTGTGTATTTTCTATGACACGAGGTGCAGTACCCTGTGGTATTTCTTCTTGTACAGTTGGTACTAAGATCAGAATATCCCCTTATTTAATTTTCTTAGAGTAACTCTACACATGGACTTGTGGTTTATTACATAGTCCTTTTTCTAAGAATTAGACATTCGTTCCAACGAATATCCCCTGATCTTTAGGACTATTAAACCACCTTATTGTTCCCTTAGGATAGTCTATGAACATATGCACTAGATTCCAACTTGTCAGTGTCTCTCTTCAACACATGTGCTGATCTACTCATAATCTGAACATGCCTTATACTAAGCCTTTGCTTAGTCCACATTTCTATGGTTTTAAGAGACTACTGACCTAGCTAGAATCAAGCATATAAACCGTCATATCCAGGACATATCCCTTTGAATAAATTTGGCTAATCTCAGAGTGGCTTATCATCTTCTTAACTATTAGCTTAAGAGACCTTCTTCCTTCCATGTGTTGCACCGTTCTGTTGGGACATACCAGGTGGAGTGAATTGGGATCGAATCCCAATTACAGATAAGTAAGTCTTACAACTATCCCTAGAGGTACTTGTCATTACAATCTAATCGTAATGTCACCATACTTTTACTCTGATGTATCTCTGCATCAGACTTGAATTCTTTGATCTCATCAAAGTATTCAGTCTTACAGTACATCAAATAAATGTACTTTGACCCTTGAATAATTGTTTACCTAATAAACAAAGTTTTCAAGGTTACCTCTATTCTAGATAGACTAAGGACTTATACTTATCGGCTTGAACCAACTCGTACATACCTTTGGCTCTTTGCCCCTAGGCTTCGAAAAAGCCTCTTGGTCTTTTTAACCGTCCAAGTAAGGTTCAAAGATTTTTAAGAAAGACAAGTCTTCCACTACCAATGAACCCTAGGGCTCATTGGCTATAAACCTTTGAATCCCACTAAAGGTTAATAAGATCAAGCCTTAGAGCCAAAATATATGTTTGGTTCTTCTTGAAAGGAATCTTTCTCTTACTTCGGTTAGATGATAAGCTATTAATTGCATCATGGGAGCTTTTGGTTTTAAAGCTAATTGCCTATCTATGCACTTAACAGATAATCCTTCTATTCCACTTTTAACAAATAAAAGCAATAGAATATCTTTTTCAGAAACTGAACAAAAGTTCTTGCCAAAAATTAAGTATATAAAGACAATCTCTATAAAGCCAAAACTATATCAACCTATGCTAAAGACATAAATGAATAGATAAACTCCCACTGCAAAAGTTATCTCAATAGCCCATCCATGTAGTCAGTAATATCCACCTCAGCTAGCCGTCGGGTTTCCTGGAACCCAGCACAAAAAAGCATTAGTGGCATCCGTATCAACACACCAGATACCGGTAGATATCACCGCTAAACATGTTACAACGACAAAAGAAGAAAATATACCTGTGGTACTACTCTAACGACGGGGACAATCCGTCTTCCAATGTCCTGACTGCTTGCATACAAAGCACTTACCTTTCGGCTTCTTCATGCATCCCTGAGGTCCCTGCAATCCTACTACTTTCTTTGCCCCAAATGTTTCTTCTTCTTTTTTCCTTTCGGTTTAGAAGTAGAAACGTCTTGAGCAACGAAAGTCTGTGAACTCTGAAGAGAAAACGCCTCTGCCGTCTCGAGTTCTGTCAGAAGTTCTGCCCACGAATATGAACGCTTGTCCATATTGTAGCTTAGGCGAAACTTCTCAAAACTCACTGGTAGAGATTGGAGGATGAGATCGACCTGGGTTTCCCCATCGTGCTCCAAGGATTTCCATCTCCTTCAGCCAAGCCATCATTTTGAGAGCATATTCCCTTACGGGCATACCCTCAACCAAGATGGTTGTAGTCAAGTTCTTCATTACCTTCTGCCAAGCGGCTCGATTACTTTGACCGAAGAGTTCATCAAGTTTGGATGTTTTATCACTGGTAATGGAAGAAGCCTAATTTTGAAGACATTCAGTCGTCTCGTCTGCTTCTAACCATTTCCTAAAATATTCAAACTCCTCTTCAGTATTAATCTCACTAGGCTTTTCAGTACAGAACTCGATAAGATCACACTTAGGTTCCTCGACAGTAGAGACAAAGTCCATGTTTATTTCCCAATCCTTATCATAATTAGGGGTATTTATTTGGTTTTCTCTTTAAATTAGGTCAAGTGGGTCTAGATCCATTTTAAAATACCTGAGAATCACAACGATCACACACTTTTATTTTTGAAAATAAATTGACTCCTCAAAAAATAAATTTCCAAAAATAACCAACACCTCAAAACACCGAGAATTTCGCATGTCATGTTAGTGTGGACGTATACGAATTCTACATTTGTGAGAGGAGGTTTTACCCATTAATTGTACTATCTTGTCATCCTAACTTTCCGACAAGTAAAATTAATAGTTGGTCCTCTTCAGCCCTACAAATAATAGCAGTGACTCTGTTGGGGAGGATTCTAATATTTGTATCTAAGTGTTTACCATTACACGACACTAAGAAAATTATTTCCAATATGTGTCTTCCGTTGGGGAAGTACACACGCTCTTTAATAATTTTCTATAATCTTTTCTAACCTAGTGACCCGCAGAACAAGTCTATCCGTTATGGAGGAAGGCACTCAGAGTCAACGCACGGGCTTGTTCGCATCACTTGTTAGATTGTAATGGAGGTCGCGAGACCCTTAGGGTCCCTCTCCCACTTAGTTATTTATGTTGAGGTTTTTCACATGCACACACACAACAAGCACATAAACCAATATAATATTGCAATGAAAAAATCCTAGATTTTTCCAACTATTATGGCTTTGGTCTCCAATGCGCCTCCAGTCGTGTCGTCACCTCGTCCACTCCATCCTTTCCATGCGCAAGCCATCATGAAGGAATCCCCGAGCCTAGATGACTAGCTTACTTATTTACATCTATTGATCCTATACTCCACAAAGGAGTGTACATATAATCTAGATCAAAAGTAAATAAAAGCTTGGCTAAACAAGTGTCATATTTAATTACAAAAATTAAATAACTTATCTAGCCTCGTCAACCCCAAGGAATCAATTAATATACATCACACACAATCAATCACATACATCACATATTAATGTCATAATAGTTGGAATCTAGTGCCTGCAACAAAGAGTTAGCCGATACACAACCAAAAATTATCTAGCAGAAATAATGTACATGATAATGTGCAGAAAAATAACCGAATCTAAACACACAAAACCGGAAACTCGCTCAGATACCAGTTGTTGGGTATGGCTTGGTGGTTTCCAAGACAACCACGGGGGTCATTCCTGAGAGAGCTCTCTCTGTCTACGGATTAAAATTTAATCCGAATAGAGACCCATCTCCCTAATGACCGTCTCGTCATCGTGTTAATTAATCCAAGTCACAACTTAGCCAAAACCAAGGTTAAGGCCTTGTGACTTTCCGGATAAATTAACCGCAGAAAAGACGACGAATGGATACCCGGTTTTTGTGTTTGTATTCGGGGTACATGACTTAAATTAATTAACAAATAATTAATCTACGATAATTAATTAACCACATGTAATTAAATCAAACATGAAATAATAACATGAAAACAATGACGGAGCTCGGGAGAGATATACCTCGCCATTTACCTCGCAGTCTTCTACCTTATGACCCTCCCCTCCTAGACGTCGTGTGGACGATGAGCTACCAAGAGGCAGAGTCACCAAGGCTCGCCTAAATCACCTTCTTCAATCCTCTTCCTCTTTTCTAGCAAAAACCCTAGCTAGGGTTTCGGCCAACCACCTTCTCTCCTCTCCTCCTCTCGCCGCCGGCCACCTCAAGCTCCATGGTCCGGCTGACCAAGAGGCAGCACTGAGAGGGAGCTAGGAAGATGAAGGAAGGGAAGAAGAAGCTAAGCAAGCTCCTTCTTCTTCCCAAAAACCCACCGGAAACCCTAGTTTCTTCTCCCTCACCATCGGCGCCAAACAAGAGAGAATGCCCCTATTTTTTCAGTCGCCGGATTCCTCTCCTCCTTGCTTGCACATGCAAAGGAAGAGACAACGATGAGGGAAGGAGAAGAGATCAAGAGGAAGAAGGGAGAAAAGTTGTGCTCTTCTTCCTTCTTGCCGCCGGGCGCCGCAAGGTGATGAAACCCGCGGCCGGCAGCCCTCCACCCGCGCCTCTGCTCCAAGCCGAGCACCAAGGTGCTCCTCCCTCCCCTGCCGGTGCTTCACGCCCAAAGGATGAATGGAGGATGAGGAGAAAGCTCCCCTACTTCCTTCTCCTTCTCGCCAGCAAAAAGGTGACCTAGGAGAGAGAGAGATATTAGGAAAAAAAGGGGTTTGTGGGTTTTGTGAATAATAGAATTAATTCTCAATTAATTCATTCAACCTTGTATCATGACTCCTATGAGGTATTTATAGGGCTAAGGTAGGGACCATGAGGAGGAGTTGGTTCTCGGCCCGCTAATGGATCCAATCCCGATCCATTAATGGAGATCCATTCCACTAAAGGATCCATTGAACTTCCTCACCATCCCCCATATTTTCATATGGGCTCCACATATTATGAGTCATCCATCTCCATGTGTTTAAGATATCGAATGCCCAATAATTAATTTAATTTACTGATAATTAAATTAATTATCCTCTCAATCATTGATTAGTACCACTCAACGTTTTCATCGTGTCGGACCATAGTCCATTTGCAAGATTTGACATGACGATCCTTTTGAGATTAATAAGGGGGCATCATCATCCCGACTCACCAAGATATGGATTTCGTCAATAATCAATGACACACCATGTAGATAAAATTATTACCCAACATACCGGGCCTATCGATCTAACAGAATAGATCTCGCCCATTGGTAAATCAAAGTAATAATTAATTAACTACATATGCCCGTTATTATTTCGGGATTCAGAGATCATACTCCATAATATAATCAGAGGTCTAATCCAATTTATGAAGTTAGTAATAAATTGGATGACCTCTCTATTGGCCTACTCAATGCACACAAAGTGCACTAGTGCAATTCTATGGTTAAGACAAACCATATCTAATTGATCTACAACCATCCCGATGGTTTGTCCAACTCCAACTCGGTTGTGAGCCTCTTTCTTATACTTCTGCAAGGAACTTGATAACATGATATTCTGTGCAACACCATGCACCATGTTGTCTACAATGCCAAGTATGAGACATGTGTGCATATAGTAATATAAATATGCACCGTGTGATTTTGTGATTCTTTTTAAAATGTAAATGTATTCTAATCAAAAGCAAGGTTTTTTGTATACATCCTAACACCACTTGACTCACACAATATTCAAACAGTATTCAGCAATCGACTAAGATCTATTTAATCTATTGGCTAATCGATTAAGCCTTAAAAAATAGCAGTTGAATGACTAGTTTGACGTGGTAATCAAGGTTTTTATGCAGGTTGAAATAGCATCCTTTTCGCAAATGTTCCTCTAGCTCTAGCTCTCTTGGCGATGAATCATAAGAAGAGCGACCTCGCTCTGATACCACTATTGTTAGTGCAATCATTGTTAGGTCAAAGTTGACCTAGTTTGACTAGGCTCAGGTGAGCTTGGGTTTCGATGTTTGACAATGATGTTTGAATATTGTGAGAGTCAAGTCGGTCAAGGCTAACTAGAGACTTGACTGGAGAAGTGCAGGTGGATCTGGGAGATCGTACGCTGGCATAGAGAACGTCTTAGTGGGACTATGCACATCTAGTAGGACTAGTTGTTGTCTAGGTGGATCGAAGAAATCGCACGCTGGCAGGGGAAAAGTTTTGTGGGACTAGGCACACCTAGTGGGACTAGGTGAAGTCTAGGTGGATCGGGAAGATCGCACACTGGCACAAGAAAAGTCCTAGTAGGACTACACACACCTAGTGGGACTAGGTGATGTTCAAGTGGATCGAGGAGATCACACGTTGGCACGAGAGAAGTCCTAGTTAGGAACTAGGCAAGGGAAAATCCAAGTCGGTCAATGATTTGATCGGACACTTGGTAAGGAAGTCCTAATAGGTCATGATTGATCAGGTTAAGGTAAAGCATCCCTAAACTTGAGAGCTAAGAAAGTTAGGGTTGGGCAATCCATTGGGTGATCGTTAGGTAAGAAAATCCTAGACTTGAGAGCTAAGCAAGTTAGGGTTGGGTAATCGATTGGGTGATCGATTAGGCTGTTATCTCGTGAGAAAAAAAAAGATCCTTAATCGACTGAGTGATCGATTAAGGGGTCTGCCAATCGATTGGGTGATCGATTGACACAAGATTATCGCGAGAATAGAAGCATGCTGAATCGATTGGGTAATCGATTCAGCATCCTCTCGATCGATTGGGCAATTGATTAAGGAGGACCGTAATCGATTCATCAATCGATTACGGAGGTATTATACGAGAGCATAGAAAGGTAATGAATCGATTCAGCAATCGATTAAGATCGATTGGCTAATCAATTAAGCTTCAAAAAATAGTCATTGAACGGCTAGTGTGACGTGGTAATCGATTGGTTAATCCCTAGGTTACAGGTATATAGGGTTTTCATGTAAGTTGAAGTGACATCTTTTTTACATATCTTCATCTTCTTCCATTGCCATTTCAAGAGAACTCTTGGAGCATAGTGTTGCCGCAATTTCAAGGTTCTAGAGGTGATTCCAATCTAGAAGAAAGAAAGAAAAACAAAGAGAGCTTATTGTTGTAAATCTTGTACGATTTCATTTGTGTTTTGTTTGTTCTTCATGTAATCTTGTACGAGGCTTCTCCGCCTCAACAAAGGAGATCTTTCATTGTGTATGAGAGAGTAAGGAAGAGTAGATCCTTGGATTAGTCACCTCAAGGAGGTGGATACCAAGTAATATCAGAGGTGTTAGCATTGCTCAAGTTTCGACTACGACGAATCTTCACCAAGCAAAAATCGGAGCTAATCACCCAACTCAAGTTTGATCAACTTGTTCAAACTTTGACCAAGTATTGATTGCACCAACATGATTTACTCGTTTGAATAGGGCTGATGATGTAAAGAATTCTAATACAACTGAGCTAAATTATTCTCCAACAATATGTCATGCTAACTTGAAATTTTCAACAGATTACCCATTCAGTTAGGGGTATCAAAAATAAACCCGACCTGATGACCCAATCCGAATCAGCTCGAAAAGAATCGGGTTCGGGTTGAAAATTTTCGGGTTCATGTCGGGTACAAGTTGGAGGGTTTCGGGTTAAAAATTTTCGGGTCGAGATTGGGTTGACCCAAATTTAATGTTTAGTGGATTTTTGGGGGTTAAATAAAATTTTATTTTGAAAATTAAGATATTTTTAAGTATATTAATATCAATATTAGTATAATCATGATGGTGTATTGAGATAAAAGTGAAGAATTATAGGGAAAATAGCCAAAAAAGACGTTTTGAATTGGTTTTTGGGTAATTTGGGTCAGGGTCGAGTTCGGGTTCAGGTTCGGGTTTGGGCATTTCAGGTTGAATTCAGGTTCGGGTCAGGTTTGGATTGGGAGTTTAAATTTTTTTTTTCCAACCCGGCCCGAACCCGACCCGACCCATCCGAATTGACACCCCTACATCCAGTCCTAGTGACATTCAACAGAATGTCATGTTCATATTGTATAAATTCCTCCAACATCTCCTATTGCAATATTATAGTCATTTTGCACGTAGAGCATAGATAAGTTGATCATGATAGATTTATAAAAATGGACAAGGGTTAATTTATGATGAAGTCGAAAAAAATATTATCCCATGTGGTGACCTATTTGATTTTCTGATTTATTTCTCTACAAATGGCTATTACCCCAGCTATATGGGGTGCTCGGGGTAAGCATATGATCTTTTGCAGAATATAATCATAGTGTCGTCCCCACGAGTTGACACTGTTGATACTTGTATGAGTGTTTACTATAATAGGTTTTAGGGTCAATTTTCAGTAGGTGTAAAAATGACTTGTTGGGTATCTGATCTCTCTCATGCAAAGGACTGTTACATTAGGGCAAAAAATCCCCCTTGATTTATCCCCTTTGTTAGTGTGTAGAATCACCCTAGAGAGACCACTAAGATGACAACTTCACTTTTTTACTGCAATATTATCATAGTGTCATTTGTCTTATCCTTTGGAGAATAAAATCCCTTCCATCTAAATAGGCCGTTCGATCATCATAATTTATTCTCTTCATATCACTATGGATAGGAGGGACACTTGAGATGAATCAGTAACCTTTATCACACAGTGTCATTTGTGAACCTAATTGTGACTGATGAGGTTAAGCATCCCAGGATTGACATAGGGAATGGGAAAACTAAGTGTTAGGGTCCACTAAACCCGACCACTGAGGTCGGACTCCCGAGACCACCTCAGGAGGCCGGCCACCCGAGATCATGACGGGTTGTAGTCACCCGAGATCACCACGGGAGGATAAGTGCCCGAGCCAATACCAAGCCTTAGTCTCTGAGACCACCTCGGGATGCCAGTCGCCCGCGATAAAGCCAGGCCGTAAGTTCCTGAGACCACCTAGGGAGTATAGGTGCCCAACGATAGGTCAGTCCATAGGCTCCCGAGACCATCTCGGGAGGGCAGATCCTCGAGCCCACCTTAGGGTGGCAGACGCCCGAGCTCAGGAAGGTCGTAAGCTCCCGAGACCACCTCGGGAGTACATGCGCTCGGCGCCAGGCTGGGCCTTAGGCTCCCGAGACCACCTCAGGAGGACAAACCCCCGAGACTAATTCAAAGCCGAATAGAACGTTCCAGAGAAGTAGGAAGAGCCACAAAAAAAAAGCGTGGGAATGACAAACGATAAAAAAAAACGTGGACCTGTTGGGGCAATCGACCCAAGTATGATCGGGAGGATCATGGGTTTTGATGTGTTTGTCAATATGATTAAGTTAGGGTTTCATGTTGATCTAATATGTGTTTGTGAGTGTGCAAGTTTGCAAGATACACATAGACTTGGTTGGACATCTTCGGGTACGGTGAAGGGTGGCATGGAGGCAAGCCGTGGGCTTGTGTGCGCACCCGAGGGACCATGGACAAAGCAGGGACGATGAGCCGAGGGAAGAGGACATTGAGGCATACGTGAAGAATGGCATGGAGGCAAGCCGAGGGCTTGTGTACGCATCTGAGGGACGAGAGCCAAAGTCGAAGAGGGCTTGAAGGCAACAGGTCGAAGCTGCTGGAGCAGGAACGATGAGAAGAGGGAAGCGGACTTCGAGGCATGCATGAAGGATGGCATGGAGGTAAGGCGAGGGCTTGTGTGTGCATCTGAGGGACGGGAGCCAAAGTCGAAGAGGGCTTGAAGGCAACAGATCAAGGCTGCTGGATGAAGAGTCAACCAGGTCGTGAGGGGTTGAGTGCTGAGAGAAATGTACTCGGGAAGGGTAACCCTAGACTTAGGGAGTGGACCAGTCGACTAGTGAGGGACCAGTCGACTGATAGGGTCCACAGAAAGATCAGTTGACTGGTCCAGGATTAGTCAACTGATGGTGACCAGAATTTGAATTGCCATTCGAATTCGACCAGTCGACTGGTACTGGACCAGTCGACTGGTAACGGTCAAATCAGCCTCGAGCTCAATTTAAGCGAGCTCATTTATGGTTGTTTCTTCTTGGCGAACCAAGCTTGGTAAGAGCCTGTTAGTAGCTTGTACATGCTTAGGGGTATCGAAGTGTTGTGGCGAGGTTTCTCCACCCACAAGGAGCGACAAGAGCTAGTCGGAGGTGCTCCAGGGAATCATCCACCGATGGATCGGGATCGTCCACCCTACGGAAAGCCGTGGAGTAGGAGTTTCATCTCCGAACCACGTAAATCGGTGTGTCTTTCTTGTTTGTTAGTTTTAGTTTTTATTATTCTGCTTGCGCACTAACAGTTGTAGGATGAAAGATCGAAATCTTGCTATTCACCCCCTCTAGCAAACAGTAAGATTCTAACAAGTGGTATCAGAGTGAAGGTTCGCTCATCTATAGACTAACCGCCGAGAGAGCAAAAAGCTAAGGAGATTACGATTGAAGAAAAGTTGGGTGATGACATCACTGTTCCACCTCCCTATGATCGCGAGGATTTCGACAATTGGAGGATGCAGACAAAGACTTGGTTCGGCATGGATTGGAACTACATGATTGCGCTTGAAGAGCCATTTGAAGCTCCAAGAGATAAGCAAGGAAAAAAGCTCCGACCAAGATATTGGAATAAGGAGCAACAAGCACAATCAAAAGCAAATGAAACGGTAATTTCAATTTTACTTAGTATTTTGCCTAATGAAATAATTAGTGGTGTAGGTGACTACAAAAGAGCACATGATGTTGAGGCAATCAGCCCTGAGATGATCTGGAGGATCATAGGGTTTTGATGTGTGTAGGCAATATGATTAAGTTAGGATTTATTGTGTTCTCATATGTGTACATGAGTGTGTTGGTGTACAAGTACACATGGACTTGGTTGATGTCTTCAGGTGAAGGATGGCATGGAGGCTTGTGTGCGCATCTGAGGGACTATTGATAGCAGGGACGATGAGCCGAGGGACGCGGACTTCGAGGCATACGTGAAGGATGGCATGGAGGCAAACTGGAGGTTTGCGTGCGCATCCGAGGGACGAGGGCTGAAGATGAAGAAGGCGTGAAGGCAACAGTCGAGGCTGCTGGTGAAGAGTTAACTGGGTTGTGAGGGTCTGACTATGAGTGATTGTACTCAGGGGCTAAGCTGGGAGGGTTTGAGTGCGAAGAGACTTGTACTCGGGAGTGAAACCCTAGGCTTAGGTGTGTACCAGTCGACTGGCCATGGGGCAGTCGACTGGTGTAGGTTGGAACAGGCTGGCAGATTCGAACGTTGTACTGTAACGGTGGAATCTGAGTGGAACCAGTCGACTGGCCTAGGGGCAGTCGATTGGTAGCGGCTGTTTCAGATTCGAGCCATATTTAAAGGGGTTCGTTTCAGACTACTATCTCTTGACGAAACTCGCTTGGGTAAAGTGAGTTACTAGTCTGTTGTTCCAAAATCTTGTCAAAGTAATTGTGGTGAGGTTTCTCCACCCACAAGGAGCGACGAGGGCTAGCCGGAGGTTATCCGGGGATTGATCCACCGACGGATTCTTGGATTAGTCACCCGTCCGGGTGGATACCAAGTAAATTTCTGTTGTTAGCATTGTTCTTATTGTATTTTGCATATTATTGTTTCCGCTGCGCTAACAACCTTGTAGAGACGTCAACGAAAAAGTGCTATTCACCCCCCCCTCTAGCACGCCGATCGATCTATCAGTTGGTATCAGAGCGAAGGACCGCTCTTAATCGGACTAACCGCCGAGGGAGCACACGCTAGAGGAAGAAGAACATGGAAGATAAATTAGGGCAAGACATCAACACACCACCATCCTACAATCATGAAGAATTCGGCCATTGGAAGTCAAGGATGGAAAATTGGCTAGGAATGGATTGGGAGTGTAGAATGATCATTGAAGACCCTTTGAAATTCCGAGAGACAAGCACGGCAAGAGGCTTCGGCCTAGATATTGGACAGATGAACAACGAGAGCAATCTAGGGCAAACGAAAAGGTAATCAATATTTTGATTGATATTTTGCCTAAAAATGTGTTAAGTTGTGTAGGAGAATATAAAAGTCTTATGAGTTATGAAACCAACTAGAAGAACTTTACAAGAACCGTGCACAAGCTCAACTAGTGGAAGAATCTAAAGAACTAAGCTCAAGGGTCTAAGAAGACCAAAATGAAGGAGAAGTGTCAAGTTCATCAAGTGAAGTTGAAAACTCGAGTGAGGAGCCATTTACCTCATCAAGAGAGAAAGAGGAAGTATCAACATCAAGAGTTGATGGGGGAGAAAGATTCTCAACTATACAAGAGCAAGAGAAAGCTCCCACTCCGTCAAAGTCAAATCAAGAGAACATATCATATGCTTTGGTTGCAACAAAAAGGGGCACTACAAGAATAAGTGTCCGCTAGGTAAAAAGGAGGTAATGCCCAAGCCCAAATCTATTCATTTAAGTTCTAATATGGGTTGTAGGAATGAGGAAGCTAAAAAGGAGAAAAGAAGGAATATTCGATGCGTTACATGCGGGGAGCTAGGGCATTACCATACAAAATGCCCAAGAAAAGATAGTTGAAAAAGAGAAGGATCTCACATCAAGGGGGAGCTACAAAGGTAAGGGAGGTAATCCCTAACTCTATTTATGCTCAAAGTTCTTCCATGAATGCTAGAAATGTAAACAACTACTTGCCTAGATGTAATTTTGGTTTCAAATATCGTAATAGAACCAAAAACACTTTTGCGTGCCAAAATATTCAAAATTCTATGTTTCATGATAAACCTAGGAATTCTAGGACTAAGGATCAAGGCATAAACAGTAAGGAAGGGAGAAATATGCCTAGAAAAGTGGGTAAACCTAGAAATGACCAAATTAGGTCTAATGTTTGCATCATGCTTGCCCTATAACTATGGTAGAGAGAAGGTCAGAAACGGCAAAGAAAAGCCATTTAAAGAAAAATAAAAGGAATTGACAAAGCATAAGGTCTATAGGGTTAAGAGAGTGAGAGTGGAAGGTCAAGAAGCACCGGAGGAGCACCGGTGTGGTCTTACCTTTGTAGAAGAGTTACCTAGGGAGGTAACTAGGGCTAGGAGCTCAAGGGAGAGCTCTAGAAGCCAAAATCGGTTCCATGGTCAATGGATCTCAGGTGGTCTCCTACTAGGGAACTAGATGAGTTATAGGGTGTGCCAAGAGGTTTAAAAGGCTAAGGTTAGTCTTAATCCTAGAGAATTGACACACTAAAGGGAGAATTATGGTGAAAAAGGAAGAAATTGGGATTTTAATTGAGAGAAATTGGTTTTAATGCCTAAATACCATATAACTTGATATTATGAATGGATTATGAATGAGTATGGGAAGAAGCATTAAGGTGAGGTCAAAATTAGAACTTTGGGAAAGTTTCATGATACAATTTAGAGAAACTTGAAGTTTGTACCAATCTTGGGATTTGGGATAATTTTGATTGAAATTATATTTTTCCCAAATAGACTTAGGATCCACAAATCCATCCATGGAATTTCATATTTTTTGGGAATTTGAGGAATTAGTTAGACATTTCTGAAATTTGGATTGGAAATCTGAAAATCAGACACCAGTCGACTAGTATCGGGCAGTCGACTGGCACAAGAAAATTTCGGCACAAAAACATTCTGTATGGTTTAGCAGTCACCTGCCTAAACCACAGTCGACTGGGTCAGAGTGTGAATACATTCTATGGGTTTTCCCAGTCGACTGGCCTCCTGTCAGTCGACTGGGACGCGGGTTTTATAAAAGGAAATGGGCACGCCGGGGGAGCCAAACCCTAGGGTTTTGGCGATCCACCTGGCGATTTTTCTCCTCTCCCAAGTTTCTCCCTCATCCTCAGCCCCGAGTAAGCCCTAAAAACACTTCCTAAGTCCTTCTCTAACCCCGATCTACTTCTAGGACTAGTTGAAACTGTTGGATCGAGAGAACCGATAGAGGGGGGGGTGAATATCGGAAAGCGTTCGGATTTAAAATAAGAGCAATTGCACAGCGGAAGATAAAAACACACAACGCAAACACAGTTATTTTTTACTTGTTTCGGAGCCTAAGTCAACTCCTACTCCAAGGCCCACGGTCGTTGACCGTTTACTTTGGGCATTCTATATGAGGCGCAAAAACAGTTTACAAGAATTGATTACAATAACAGTGTAATAAGCATAAAATTAAAAGATCGCTCTTTTGTTACCGACGTCCGAGATAGGTTGACTTTTAGAAGCGGAGGTACGTCGTCGGCTCGTGTTGGGAGGTTTCCGGAGTAGAGCGCGAGAGCAGAAGAGCGTCGAAGCGTTGAATTGAAGTTGTTGCTGAAAGCCTGGGCGTTGGGTGCTATTTATAGCACCTCGGGGCGCCATGGACGTCGGGGGCGCCCCCCACGTGTCACGCGATCCGAGCTTCGCTCGGTCAACCTCTATCCCACTCGAATAGGGATGAGGTTTGACACTGGGGGCGCCCTGCTTGACTCCTTCAGCGCGGGCTTCTTGGCTGGATAAGTGTAATCGGCTTTGCTGGCGTAGGCGCGAGGCGCCCTGGGCACTGAGGGCGCCCTGGGAGTTCGGGGCGCCCTGGGCGTTCGGGGCGCCCTGGCTGCTGGGGGCGCCCCGGCCAATGGTTAGCCGAAGCCTTTGTTGCTTCGCTTGTTTTGTGTTGCCCCTGGGGGCACCCAGGACACTGAGGGCTCCCTGCTCAGCTACTTGCCTCTCTCCTTTGGGCATTCTGAGCTGCAGACACACGTTCCTTCGGTCCTGCATCCAGGGTTAGTCCAAAACAATATAAAGCATTAGAGTATTATGTTTATACAGCCTTAGCTGTCTTGGTTCTGACTTTGAGCCTCCTAAATGGAGCCCTAGGTCGAACCGAGGCCTACTGTTCCCTCGACGGGGAACGCGTCCTCACCTACTCCTCTCGGGAGAATGTACCTGATGCCAACCGCTCCTCTGGTTGGACTTTTGCCTGGCGGTCCTTTGCCAGGTCTTGGATACCGAGCTGTCCTTCGCCTGGTGCCTAGCATTCCTTCGCTAGGGCTTTAGTCCCAAGCTGTCCTTCGCCTGGCGCCTAGCAGTCCTTCGCTAGGGCTTTTCACCCTGGCATTCCTTCGCCAGTGCCTAGCAGTCCTTCGCTAGGTCTTTGATGACTAGCAGCCCTTCGCTAGTTCCTAGCAGTCCTTCGCTAGGACTTGGTGACTAGCAGCCCTTCGCTAGTTGCCTAGTTGTCCTTCGCTAGGGCTTTGTATCTTGGCATTCCTTCGCCAGGTGCCTAGCAGCCCTTCGCTAGGACTTTTCCTGCACACTCGAGTAACAACATTAGATCACAAATAATACTTAACTTTGAACCCTTTGCCAATATCAAAACAAGGTTCGATATGGTGCTTCCTGCACCAACAGAAACTTCCCTTTTTAAGTCAATATCTCAAATCATCATGAAGAGAATGAAAAGGTATCATTGTTTAAGGTTTATTTTATCAATTAAACCATGTTTTGGCACTAACATAATGTTTTTGTGCATATTCTTTGATATTTTTCCTTTTTGGGGGGTTGTCTTGGCATGCATGGTTGTGTGTGGCATTTGGGATGACCTCTAAGAAACCTAGGGGTGAAGGATCATCCCAACAAATTCAGGGAGGGTCAAGGTTTAGGTCCCTTGAATGTAAGAAAAAGTTTGAAGAAAATGAGTTCGTAGTGATAAACTACAGATACCTAAACAAGGCCTTCTTTCAAGAGAAGTCACCTCAACTAGCTGAAATGATCAATCATTTTCGACTGGATCAGCTGGTCTACTGTCAGCATGACATAGATGTTGATTTATGTATAGAGTTTTACACAAATTTAACATGCATTGATTCAAATAATAATGTGTATGAGTCTCGAGTAGCAGGTGTTACTATTCCTTTCTCCGTCATGGGTTCAGCTGGGTTCCTACAGTGTAGAACGTCAAATAATGCATCTACTTACTTTCACACTGTTGTTGAACCATTAGAGTTTCCTGGTGTCACCATTGACCAGATACATATGCATTATTTTAGAAGACACAGGAATGAGTCAGAGCGTCTTTTTGACGCTAAACCCATGAGACCGTTTAGCCATGTATTGTACAAGATCGTCATAGAGTGCATTTTGCCCATCGTCATCAAGGGAAGGTCCAGGATCAGACTCCCACACTTGGTGATGATGTACGCCTTGGAGAGGAGGTTATACATAGATGTCTCCTTACAGGTCTTTAGTGCCATTTGTCACTCTTCCCATAGTGTTAATGGGAAGATATATATGCCCTTTTGCCACATCCTGACCGAGTTTTTCCATTTACGTTTTGGTATCCATGTGGGTAGCAGTCAGGTTAGGCACCTGTCCAAGGATTAATCCACCTAGGAATTTTAAACCTAGGAATTTATGTACCATAATAAACCTAGGAATTTTAAACCTAAGGACCAAGACATTAATCTAAAGATATGAAGACGCATGCCTAGGAAAATTGGTAGATCTAGAAATATTCAAAGTGGACATGGTGATATTAAGGTAAAGAACCTAGAAAGGAAAAATCAAGCCTTGAGGGCAAGGCTTGATAAATTAGAGAAAACCCTAGATAGACTCACTAGTGGATCTAGGGGCTTGGACATGGAGTCAAGAAGTCAAACCCCCGACAATGGTAGACCGAGTCTAGGATATCGACCTATTAGATCAAATGCTATTGAGAAATCATATGCGAGGATGTCATATGACTATAGCAAGGGGAAGACCAAAAATGGCAAGGGGAAGCCATTTAAAGGGGAGAAGAAAAATTTAACCAAGGACAAGGTGTGGAAAGTAATGGAAACAAGGGGTGTAGGTCAAGAAGTACCGGAGGTACACATGTGTGTCCTTGCAATTATAGATGAGTTACCTAGGGAGATGACTAAGGCTAAGAGATCAAGGGGGAGCTCTAGGAGTTAAAATGGGATCTATGGTCAATGGATCTCAAGAGGATTTCTCCAAAAGGACTAAATGAATTATGGAACGTGCCAAAGAATTTGGAGACAAGATTGAGACTTAATTCTTGGAATTTGGCACACTAAAAGTAAGGTATCATGCAAAATATAACA
The DNA here is from genome assembly GCA_024364735.1 of Boesenbergia rotunda. Classification (NCBI taxonomy): domain Eukaryota; kingdom Viridiplantae; phylum Streptophyta; class Magnoliopsida; order Zingiberales; family Zingiberaceae; genus Boesenbergia; species Boesenbergia rotunda. The sequence continues at coordinate 100,331 of JAGFNQ010007387.1, read as the reverse complement.
ATGAGATTATATCGCATGGGAACTGATTTTCAATGTCTAGATACCATATAAATCAATGCTAGGGATGCATTGTGGTAGAGAATGAGAAGATACATCAAGAAGAGATCAAGACTAGGACTTTAGGCCAAGGATAAATTGAATAAATTAGATAGTTTTGAATTTCATGTCAAACTTGGGATTGTCAGTAGATTTACTTGTAAACATATTTTACCCAAATAGACATAAGTGCCACAAGTCTCTCCACAAAATTTAAGATTTTTTAGAGATTTGTGGAATTAGGTATGAGTTTCTGAAATTAGGACAGAAAGGCTGAAAATAGGGTACCAGTCGAATGATTCAAGATCAGTCGACTGGCCAAGTTGAATTTAGAAACTAGGATTTCTAAGGCATCAGTCGACTTACCCCAAATCAGTCAACTGATCTTTCTGTATGGTTTATCAGTCGACTGACCCAGGGGCAGTCGACTGATCTGTGATTAATTTAAAAGGAACAGCCACACGGGGGTGGCCGAACCTAGGGTTTAAGCGCCACCCCCCTGCGATTTCTCTCCTCCCTCAACCTCTCTTACTGCTCCAAGCCATCCCAAGGCCCGAAAATTGATAGGATCATTTTCGTACGCTAGAGGGGGTGAATAACAATTCTTGGTTCGTTCTTCCTACACGGTTAGTTTATGCAGCGGAATATACAATAAAAACAAAACTAACAATGTAAAACAATTCTAACAAACCGATTTACTTGGTATCCACCCTAGACAGGTGACTAATCCAAGAATCCGTCAATGGATCAATCCCCGGATAACCTCCGGCTAACCCTCATCGCTCATTATGGGTGGAGAAACCTCGCCACAATCCCAAGCAAAGCACTAAGCACAAAGACTACTATCTTACCTTTAACCAAGACAAGATTCGTCAAGAATTTCAGCCACCACGAAGTCCTCTTTAAATAGGACTCGGGCTGAAACCTCGCCACCAGTCGACTGCTCCCAGGGCAGTCGACTGGTGCTACTGAAAATCGACCGTTGCAAACCCAACGTTCGAATATTCAGCCAACTCACCAGCCACCTACCAGTCGACTGCTCCCAGAGCAGTCGACTGGTCCCCAGCTGAAACCCTTCTGTGAGTTTCATCAGTCGATTGCCCCCAGGCCAATCGACTGGTCTACTCACCCACTAAGGTTACCTTGCCCGAGTACATTCCACTCCGCACTCGAACCCTAGGATTTCCCGAGTACAATCACACAGCACTCGTACCCTCACGACTCGACTGACTCCTCATCCGCAGCCTCGACTATTGCCTTCGCGCTCTCTTCATCTTCGGCTCCCGTCCCTCGGATGCACACAAGCCTCCAGCTTGCCTCCATGCCATCCTTCACGTATGCCTCAAAGTCCGCACCCTCAGCTCATCGCCCCTGCTCTACAAGGTCTCTCGGGTGCACACAAGTCTCTAGCTTGTCTCTATGCCACCCTTCACCGTACTGAGGCCGTCCAACCAAGTCCATATGTGTAACCTGTACATCCTGCACACTCAACATACACATATGAGAACACAAGGGAATACCTAACTTAAACCCTTTGCCCAAACATCAAAATACTTGGTCACTCCAGACCACAGATTGCCTCAACAAAAATCACATTCCTAGTCTTCCTCCAACTCAGATCTAGGTCTAGGGCAAGAAGAGCATCTTCCTTGAGTCAATCTTCATCAATATTCATCATGCAACGTGCAGGAAAACGGTAACGACTTGTGTAGTTTATTTTTCGTGTTTAGTTCAAGATTCATGACTAACTTGTCCCATGTTGCATGTTTTTTTTCTTTGTTTTCCTTCTTTATGGGGTAATTTTTGGTACATGCATTGGTAAATTGCATCTTAGAGTTGTACAAAAGAGAAGGATGGGTGAGGGACCATCCCAACAGCATTCTATAAATCCTGAGGCACCTCGATTCCGTTCTAAGGAATGTCGGCGGAGATTTGCAAGTACTGACTTTGTATTAATGAACTGTAGGTATCTTAACCGGTCATATTTCCAAGAAAATGCCCCTCATATTGTTGAGATGATCACCCATTTTGGTTTAGAGCAGCTAGTCTATTGTCAGCACTATGTTAACATTGATCTGTGCAAACAATTTTATGCTAATCTTACATACATTGGTCCCGATGATGGGACGTATGAGTCCATGGTAGCAGGAGTTACCATCCCCTTTTCATCTGTAGTCTTAGGATCATTTTTAGAGTGTAGGGCTTCCGATAATGCGTTTATATGATTTCCAAAAGTTATGGAGCCTTTCGCCTTTCCTAATGTAACCCTGGACCAAATCCATCGCCACTATTTTGAAAGTCCTCGACCTCATCTACAGTGTATCTTTACAGCCAAGCGCATAGCTCCAGTCAGCAACGTATTGTACAAAATTGTCTTAGATTGCATTATACCTATTGTCACCAAGGGAAGGTCGAAGATTCGACTGCCTCACTTGGTAATGATGTATGCATTAGAGAGGAGGTTAGATATTGATATCACCTTGCATGTATTTGCATCCATTGTCCATTTTTTGCATAGTGTCAATACAAAGATCTACATGCCTTTCGGTCATGTTTTGATCAAATTCTTTGAGTCTAGAGGTATTTGCACTACTAGAGGTCAGGTTCATCGTCTGTCCAAGGACTACGATCAGATCGGGTCACGACAGCTGTCCTTGGCGGGAATTGAGTGCCAGTAGGGGGTGATGGTCTGGAGACGTCGTCTTGGTTCCTCCAGTTCAGATAATGATGAGAAGCCTGCGCCTACTGCTGCTGCTGCTGGGGTTACACAGGAGCAGTTCTCCCTACTACTGTCAGAGGTACATGGTCTTAGGGAGGACTTTCAGATGTTTCAGCAGCGGCAGGTTGATATGCAACAGCGGCAGGTTGACATTCAGGGGGAGGTCCACGGGCTTATGGAGAACTTTCAAAGGTTCCAGCAGTGACAGGATGAGATGTACGAGATGATGCAATACTGGAACCTTATGTATCAGGTCCCTACTCCTCCTCCTCCAGGCGATGACATATAGTTCGAGTTGATTTGGTGGTGCTAGTGTTGAGAGTGTGTAATTTGGGTTTTTATATTTTATCTCTCAAATACTTAATTTGGTATTGTAATATTTGGAAACTTCGGGGCTATGACCCTTGTGACACTTTTTATACTTTAGTATGGGTTTATATGAAGGTTTTAATTCATGTTTGGTATTGCTTATATAAATCTTCAATGCATGACATGATATTGCCCATATGGAATGATATTATCTTGCTATTATGGGCATAAAGAAATTTTCATGTATATGTCTATATCTAGAGATAAGGGATAAAAGGGGGGCGTTTCATCATGTGCTTTATCTTGAAAATTGTATGAAAAGAAGGGGGAGATTTAAAAATAATTATATGGTTCAAATGGTATAGGATAGGCATGGCAACCACATAGATTCAAAGTTCGGATAGAAAGCTGAACAAAATGAAGCATTTTCAAAGAATTGGAATTTATGTCAAAAAGTCAAGCATATTTGGTATTTTCACAAAACTATATTTTTCTGAGTTAGAATATATCTTAAGAAATATGCTTGCAAAATTTCATAATTTTTTGAATTTTGTGAAATTTGCTAGGGGTTTCTGATCTTTCTGTGGGTTTGTGAATTGCAGAGACCAGTCGACTGATGTAGGGGCAGTCGACTGGTTCTGCTGTTTTCTGATTTCTGGGGGTTTTTAGAAATGAAAAAGAGTTCTCATTGACCCTAGGGTTAGGATTGCTTGGGGCAACCTTTTTGATGGTGTCAAAGGGGGAGAACTTGTGGTTTTAAGTTAGGTTTAACTTAATTTGGTGTTGTGAAAAATTGAAAAGTATGTGGAGGGCATAGGTTAAGGGGGAGGGTATGTTTATGTCTCTTAATGGGCTATGTCTTTAATTTTCAACTGTTATTGTTGGTTTTGCACCTAATTTAAACATATTGTCACACATCAAAAAGGGGGAGATTGTTGGGGAAATCGGCCTAAGTATGATCGGGAGGATCATAGGTTTTGATGTGTGTGTCAATATGATTAAGTTAGGGTTTCATGTTGATCTAATATGTGTATGTGAGTGTGCAGGTTTGTAAGATACACATAGACTTAGTTGAACGTCTTCGGGTACGGTGAAGGGTGGCATGGAGGCAAGCCGTAGGCATGTGTACACATCCGAAGGACCATGGACAAAGCAGGGACGATGAGCCGAGGGAAGCGGACTTCGAGGTGTACGTGAAGGATGGTATGGAGGCAAGCTGAGAGCTTGTGTGCGTATCTAAGGGACGAGGGCCAAAGTCGAAGAGGGCTTGAAGGCAACAGGTCGAGGCTGCTGGAGCAGGAATGATGAGCTGAGGGAAGCGGACTTCGAGGCATGCATGAAGGATGACATGGAGGCAAGGCGAGGGTTTGTGTGTGCATCTGAGGGACGGGAGCCAAAGTCGAAGAGGGCTTGAAGGCAACAGATCGAGGCTGCTGGATGAAGAGTCAACCAGGTCGTGAGGGGTTGAGTGCTGAGAGAAATGTACTCGGGAAGGGTAACCCTAGACTTAGGGAGTGGACCAGTCGACTAGTGAGGGACCAGTCGACTGATGGTGACCAAAATTTGAATTTGCCATTCGAATTCGACCAGTCAACTGGTACTGGACCAGTCGACTGGTAACGGTCAAATCAGCTTCGAGCTCTATTTAAGAGAACTCGTTTATGGCTATTTTTTCTTGGCGAAACAAGCTTGGTAAGAGCCTATTAATAGCCTGTACGTGCTCAGGGGTTGTCGAAGTATTGTGGCGTGGTTTCTCCACCCACAAGGTGCGACAAGAGCTAACCGGAGGTGCTTCGAGAAATCATCCACTGAAGGATCGGGATCGTCCACCTTACGGACAGCCATGGAGTAGGAGTTTCATCTCCAAACCACGTAAATCGGTGTGTCATTCTTGTTTGTAATTTTAGTTTTTATTATTCCGCTTGCGCACTTATAGTTGTTGGAAGTGTTGGGTCCGGGTGCATGTTGACATGGATGCGGGTTCGTAATTTTAAAATTAATTACGTGCAGCGGAAGGTTTAACATAAATAATTTCTCAAATTATTTAACCACACATCTAAGCATGCAACTTTATCTTGTGTAAACATGATCATATATTTAAAATTTTGTAGAAATGTAAACTAATTTACGTATTACCTCACGTAACTCGAAGGAAGGGACGAGATCCAACCGTAAGCGTCCCTCGGAAGCTCCGCCTCTATTCACGTCCACGCCGAGTATCTTCGGGATGACTTCGCAAAGCCACGAGTTTCGTGTTCTCGAGAACTACTAGATTCTCCGAGAACGCGATAAGAAAACCAAGAGAGAAGTAATCACATCGGAAAAACTCACTATAAAGGTTGGCCGGAATCACAATTCCGGTGAGAAGGAGGAAGATGACTTGCGCCCAATCCCAAGGTGATGATGGCCGGAGAGGAAGATCGTCTCAACGGAAGAACTTCGTCGCCTCGGTGCTTCTCCTTGTGCTCACGGCAAGAAGAAGGGAGAGGAATTGTGGCCTGCCAAGAGGAAGATGGGAGGAGAGGGAGAGAGCCCAGGCAAGAATACTTCGATTGATTTCCAAGCCTTGACTTGGGTCCTTTATATAGTGGTCTCTCAACCGCCAAGTCTCTTTTTTCTTATAGAATAAATTTTCTATGACTTATTCCATCATGCCAAGTTTTATCATATTTTAATTCATGATAAAATCGACCAAGTCTCCTTTTTCTTATGGAATAAATTTTCTTATCATGGTAAATCAATCCATGATTGATTTTATAAAATAAAATAAACCAATCCATGGTTCATTTTAATTTCCATGAAAAATAAACCAAACCTTGGTTTATTATATAAAAATTTATATCATCCATAATTTTATAAAACAAACCACACTTGGTTTATTTTATAAATTAAACCAAAAACTTGGTTCTCTCCCTTTGTTGTGGCCGGCCAAGCAAAGAGGATGGAGACCCTCTTTGGCCGGCCCATCCAAGCCACGCCCCAATGAATTAAACTTATTTAATTCATCTATTAAGTCTTCAAAAGACTTAGCCATTTTACGCTTTCGATGCGTCTCTGAAAAATTCAGATTCGACTTATCGTTTGGCTTAACCAAACCTAATCTCTCTTGATTGGAAAATCCAATTTTCAACTCGTTTTAAATCCCTCGGATTACTCGTAGTGTGTGTGACTAAATAGGCTTTCGATTTATGTTGGCCGTCTATAATTAATCAATTATAGAATGATCATGAGTGGCACCTAGTAGTACATCATGATCCCCAATTAATCGAAAGATCAACGGTTGACCTTAGAAACAATTCTGAAACCCTTCAGCAGCCATAATGAATCGTGCCCCATTCACTTCACCATCTTATACCCACTTGGTTCAGGACATGGTCTATGTGTATCAGTCCCCACTAGGTTGACTACGTCACACCTAGCCCAAGTAACGTTTTCTCGTCCTACGGATTCTAATTACTCTCATGTATTTAAGAGATTCATACTCTAAACATGTCATGCTCTGGCCAGAGGGTTCGAGTAACAATCCGATGATAGGCCTTGGGTATACATCTCCTTGCAAGGAGTGGTGAATCCTTTGTAGGCTGTTTAAACATCTTCGGGCACTTCGGCTTATACCCAATCATCCTAGGTCCACACCTCCTTGGAGATGCTTGCTTAAGATGTCAAAGTATAAGTCTCCATGACCAAGATGACTTGAACACCGCAAGTCAAAGGAACATCGCACTTAAGCTGCAGTAAGAATTTCACTGACATATCTATATGTAGACTACCATATGAAGTTTTACAGCCAGTCACTCCAATGAACTAGTTCCCTTAACTAGCATTCATGTTTATCTCCGAACATCTCAATGTCACTAGCCAGTGAGAATCAGCTGATTAGAGAATAACCCATGCTAGTCTCAACAGAATTGATAGTGTCCGTATTTATCAATTCATCGACTAGGGACAATTTCAATACTTCACAATTGCACATGTAGAGATAATCACTAGTTGTGAATTCATCACAAATTCTCTCATGCTGTGAATTGTATTGCGGACATTCAGTAAATGAGTTTAAGATCTCAATCAAATACATAAACATGTATACTCAAATAGTGAATATTCATTTATTAAAATAAATGATTACAATCATAAGGCGATTGCCTTAGGACACTTTTCTCATATCACTAACAGGAAGTAAGATCGATAACTTGCTATTCACCCCCCCCCCCCCCTCCCTCCCTCTAGTAAACGGTAAGATCCTAACATGACCAAGCCCTCAGGTATATAAAGTGCTTCAGCACTAAGGTAAATGGGTACACTCTCTAAACTCATACAATTTTACATTCCTTGTGGTCCTCCTGCAAGTGATCAAGGTTCTGACTTGAGCGTCGGAGTAGGCTCAGCCGGAAAACCTCCAGTGTGTTCCATTAACTCTCGTGTTGATCTCGCAGGGCGCGATCTACTTTTCTTCGTCATCATCCTCGTGGGCAACGTCCTCCTGAAGGTCGGACATGTGATCAGCCACCGCCTTTATTACTGATTCTTTCTGGGCCAGCTGGTGCGCGTGTTCTTGTATCCGACCATTCAAGGCCCTCATTGAAGACTCAAAAAGTTGGATGTCCCGGGACAGTTTTTGCTCCCTGGCCTAGAGTTGCTCTCGCACCTGGGCTAGGTTGCGCAGGTCATCCAAAAGGTAGTGACCCTCTAGGACAAAAGACGGTCCCGATGGCGAGAGCTGTGCAAGACGGATTCTGAGGCCAACAGAGAGTCCATGTAGTACTCCACTTTAGCCCTGAGGGCTTTGCTAACCTCCGCCTGCATGAGGCACCCCCTGCAGGCACGATAGACCTCTGCCTCTGATGCGGCTACTTTGCAAATCAGAGGATCGATCTATTTCCTGGAATACAACTGCCGACCCGAGACAAGGCAGTCGTAAGTAGCCTGAAACAGAGAATAAGGGTTAGAAAACATAAGGACAACAAGAAAAAATAAATTCCTTTACCTTCAGGAGAGACTCATGCAGGCTGGCCAAGGGCCCAGCCGAGACACTCAAGGCCCTTCCTTTCAGGTCACCCTGGCTCCTCGGCGTGTTGTCCCGACTCTGGGAGGAGGATGCATCTCTGGAGCAGGGGATGAGTTGGCTGGCAGGTGCTTTTGGGGCCACCGTAAAGGGGCCCGGGACGTCCTCCTCAGAGCTGGACGCTCCCTCGGAGACCCAACCCTCGGCGAAGCCCTCCTTTAGTTTCACCGGTTGGAGCTTCCTAGAAGCCTCCTCCTCCGCCACTAGGAGCTTCTGGCGCAGGTGGTCAAGTAGTAGTCGGGGCTCTACTAGCACCACCTGCTTACCTTTTGAGGTATCGAAGGAGCTGGCAGGGGTGAGGGTGGCACTCTGATGCCCTATCTCTGGAGTGATCGTCTATTTGAGGTGCTTGGTCAGGGGCATCGTGCCCTCCTCCTCTAGGACGGCAGGTCCTCCTCATCAGGGATAGGCGGAGCTCGAGAGGTACAAAGCTCCTCATCCTCCTCCGTATTGCCGACCGCTTATTGGGTTGCTTCCTCCTCAACTTCCTGACTGCTTTATCCATCGGTGGCCCAGTCTGGGATGCCAACCCTCCGTCATTCCCGCACGTCTCGATGAGGGCGAGAGAGAGGTCGGCTCATTGGGCACCAGGTAGCTCTGGCATCCCCTCGTCATCGGGTCGCTCATTCGCTCCTTGTGCGTTGGGTTATTCCGGCGTCCCTTGGTCGCCTGGTTGCTCCATTGCCTCCTCCGGAGTTTCAGCCGACTCGACCATCGAGGCAGGGGGAACTGGAGGAGGGGCCAGGGCCTGTTCATTGGCCTGCTCCCATTAAGGAGCCGATTCATCACCCGAGATAGCATGACACCCTCTGCAATGCACATGGAACAAAACATCAGTTAGAATTAATAGGTGTTTGTAAAGAGATAAGCTTACCGAGATTGGGGCTTATGCTGGTGACTTTAGGGTTGAGTCTCGCTCAGTACATGAGTTCATCACTCTACACCAGATCGGGCTACGAAACTCTATGCAGGACAGGATGCTCCTAGCCCGTTGATAGCCCAAATCCTGTTGGAAGTCTCCTAGCTTTGGGGGGGGGGGGGGGGGGGTTGGTAGGCTTTCCCTCCAGCGAATGGGGCTGAAAGGGCGCTGAGAAAGTTGGATGAAGAAGAAACATTCCTTCCATCCGTTATGGGAGGAAGGAAGACCCCCTATGAACTTATGGCTGGGGTGAGGTGTGAAACTAAAGGCTCTCTGCACCAGACTGGGGCCGTTAAACTCAATGCCGGACAGGATGCTCCTAGCCCGTTGATAGCCCAAATCCTGTTGGAAGTCTCCTAGCTCCCGGGGGAGGGGGGTTGCTAGGCTTTCCCTCCAGCAAATGGGGATGAAAGGACGCTGAGGAAGTTGGATGAAGAAGAAAAGTTCCTTCCATTCCTTATAGGAGGAAGGAAGACCCCCTATGAACCTATGGCCGGGGCGAGCCATGAAACTGAAGGCTCCCTGGATGCTTGTGTGAGGAGGAAAAAGAAGTGGAAAAAGCATGGGGTCAAAGGAATGCCAAAAAGCTTGAAGAGGATAAACAGTCTGCCCATCTGGGAGAAAGAATTGGGAGCCATCTGATGCAGGGGTATGTTAAAATAGGAAGAGATACTCATGAAAAAAGGTGGAAGAGGAAAGCGAAGCCCTAATTCCACATGCCCTAGGACGAAAGTGAAAACCCCTAGGGGAGGCTCTATCGGAGATTGATCTACCCTAGGTACCTCTACCTCCAGTTCCGCCGGAATGCCATATGATTCACAAGCAGCTCGGAGGGTTTCTAACTTAACCCTAGAGGAAGAGGATTTATACCACTCCGGTTGCTAATCCTTCTCAAAAATCTCCTTCCTACCTTGGTCCTTTTTCCCTTCCTTACCAATGGCTTCTAAGGAGAGAAGGGGAGGATGCTGGAACAGGGAGGGAACATACGCGTGAGGAAGAAGCCTTAGTGAAAGAAGACGATAGTCGACGAAGACGAAGCGCACAAGTTCTGCTAATTGACGATATCGGATGGCGAACGAACGTTTTCGCCTCCCCTTTTTATAGAGAAAAGCTGCCCTCGTGTGGACAACGGGGGCACGACACGTGGACGGTGATGGACGCCCATCTCGAGGTGTCGCCGCTTTCAAGGCTGCCGTTTGATATGGCCCTGCGGCGTGTATCAGCAGGAGATCACGAAGAAAGAAGTCTGAACACGTGGTAGAGTCGCATTCCCGGAGGTGTTTTGTCGCCATTAAGAGACCTCATACACTTTTAATAGGTAATAGACAGCTATCATTGCTAAGCCTTAGAATCCGTAGAGCCTTTTTGACTAATTCAAAAGGATTGCCTCAGGCTAGGGGACGAATGTTTTGATTCCTCAAACCCGATAAGCCGGCAATGGAGAAGTAATTGATATATGGACCCACAGATGCATAGCTTCGCTTCGTTGCACCACTGGTCTAATCAGTCAGCCACACTTCCTTCGATTAGACTTGAAGAGAGGGGCTTGTAATAGGGTTAAACATGCCAAGATTGACACAGGGAACAGGGAAGCTACGTGTCCGGGTCTACTAAACCCGACCACCAAGGTCGGACACCTAAGACCACCTCGGGAGGTCGGCCGACCAAGATCATGCCATGCCGTAGTCTCCCGAGATCACCTCGGGAGGATAGGTGCCCAAGGCAATACCAAGCCTTAGTCTCCTGAGACCACCTCGGGAGGCCAGCCGCCCGTGGTCAGGCCAGGCCGTAAGTTCTCGAGACCACATTGGGAGTATAGGCGCCCAACGGCAGGTCAGTCCTTACGCTCCTGAGACCACCTTGGGAGGGCAGACACTGAGACCACCTCAGAGTGACAGACACCCGAGCTCAGGCCGAGCCGTAAGATCTCGAGACCACCTCGGAAGTACATGCGCTCGGCGCCAGGCCTGGCGCCCGAGACCACCTTAGGAGGACAAACCCCCAAGGCCATTCCAAGAGGGGAGACCTCGAGACCAACTCGGGAGAGCGGAGCCTGAAGATCAATATATCCGAGAGTCCGACTTCAAGTAAACGTTCCCCTTTCCAAATCAGGAAAGTTATAGGATATTTATTGTCCGCCACACGTGACAATTAATGCCTTAATAATCGCTGCGGCCGTTACTTAAGGGTTATCATGTAACCGACGATCACGGAACATGGAGGAAAATATGGAGACACATGTGACCAAGCCCTTTGTAACGCCCGCCCTTCTCACACTAGGGCGGGGTTACGCGAACATAGTTTTCGTTTTAGCGGAAGCGTTTGAAACTTGAAACTTGAACATGAAACATGTATAATCTTGTACTTGAACATGTAAGCATGAAATCTTTTAAACATCTTAGACCTTGAGGAGAGCATGCTAGGTACCTTTACATTCTTACTTGCATAATAGAAGCATGCCAGATAGCCATTTCTTAAGACAGAGTAGTAAGTATGAGGAAGGATAACATAATACTAAAGTTCTTTAGCAAGTCTAAACTAAGTACTTAGCATATGAGCGAGAGTGAGCATGAAATATCCATATGAGTCTAAATATCAGCAAGTAGCAACTTAGTAAGTATGATTCAACATTTAACATGCAATACTCAGCATATGCATAACTAAACAAAACATGAGTAGATCTTCTTCCACCATGCCACCACCACACACATCTTTGCCCCTCCTGCTGCTCCCTTTAGTTTATCCATTCCTTACCCTTTTCTGCAGTACAAGGGAAACATGGAAACTATAAGCATATAGCTTAGTAAGATCCCTTCCTACTCACAAAATCATACGTTCCATCAAGTAGAGAAAGCATCACGTCATAATAGTGCATAGCATTAAAAACACTTAACTTAACATAGCATAAGGGAGCATATGTACTTATCATAAGAAGCATACTTGAACTTAACATAATTCACCTTTATAGCATAATAGTCATATAGTCATGACAAAAATGCGAATGCAAGATGCTCTTTTGAAAACATGCATAGGATAAGTACATGCATATGCTTTTCTTAAAATCATACATATAGGTACTTAAACATACATCCATCATCATTTGGGGGATCCCGGCTTGTACCACATACATACATACATAATGCGCGCATCCCTAATAGGCTGAGGTAGCTAGTCTCTAACCTACTAAGGAAACTAGGTCCGTTCATAGTCCGTCGACCTAGGGGCGTCTCGGGAGCCCATCCCCTTACTAGGTTCGTTCATAGTCCGTCGACCTAGGGGCGTCTCGGGAGCCCATCCCCTTACTAGGTCCGTTCATAGTCCGTCGACCTAGGGGCTCCATCTGGAGCCCACCCGTGGACCTTGCTAGGGTCCGGTACAAGCCATACAAAGTAAAATAGCATACATGGATTTTATCATATCATAAGCATAGCACATTCTTGTTTCTTACTAGGTCCGTTCATAGTCCATCGACCTAGGGGTTGCATAGCACATTCTTATCATATCATAAGCATATCATCATAACCTATCACTTCATTGTCATATCATGAGCATGACATGCCTCTTATCTTATCATGAAGAGTGCTCTTAGTCCCGACTTACAGGGAAGCATCTCTTAGGCATTTCATCATACATAAGTCATGCATAACATAAGGGTGCTTAAAGAGCTTAAACATAGACATGTACATCATGATTCTTAGAGCATGAAAAAGCATGGGAGAAGACATGTCATCACCTATACTACTCATAGCATATCATGGGCATCCTTGGCGTGCCTAATTGGGGTTGTAGCTTCCCCCTTAGCCCAAATTCTTATTTAATCAGAAATTCCAGCATATAAATCTAAGTTTAGAGCATGATAAACAATGAAAAACATTACACTAACATCATACATTAAGGTAGGCATCATAGAGGAGACATTAGAAGGCATGTTGGGGTTGTTACCCCTTCTTAAGTCCTACTTATCATTCTTTACAGAAAATTCCAGCATACATACCTTAGTTTCCAAGCATGTTAAAATCATGAATAAATCATATTTACATCACATATCATTTTATATATCATAGGGAGGGTCATTATCAAGCATACTAGGAGTTTAAACCTCTCTAAGCCCTAAAAGAGGTCCTTGGCCGAAAATTCCAGCAAGCCTACTCCGGGTTTTTGGGGGCTTAAGGACAAGGAAAACATCATATTATCATCATATATTTAGTCACACATCATGAGGAAAAACATATGCAAGTATAGGAGTAGTTTAAACCCTCGCAAGCCTTAAAAACCTTCTTGGCCGAAAACATCAAGAGCTTCATCCTATGTTTAAACCCTTTTTAAACACTCGAAACTATTGTAATGCAGGTGAGGAGATTATTTACATCCTCTCGCTTGAATCTCCCCCAAGAAGTCCTTGAAGAGGAGGAGAGGAGAGCCCTTCTTGCGCTTCTTTTCCTTAGCCTTGCTTTAGTAGAAGGTAGTCTCTCTATAGGGCCCTCTTGGGAGTTTTTCTTATGGAGGAGACCTAGGGTTGGAGTTTCGAAAATTTGAGAAGGGTAGGGGAGAGTTTTCGGTTTTGAAGAGGGAAGAGTGAGGAAGAAGAAGAGAGGAAGTTATTCCAACTTCCCTTCACTTATTTATACTTTTCTCATGAAGAGACATGTCTCTTCACTTCCCTAGCTTTAACAAGCATGTTTCTTATTCTCTCAACATGAAACATGGCTTGGTGTGTTGGTTATGACATTATTAGTGCAACTAGGAGGTTCAAGGTTCAATCCTTGCTTCCTCCTTTCTACCTCTTCTTTTTATCACATTTAGCACTAATCCATATCAAAGCCCATTAAGCCAAGTCGATCATGAAATTTCATAATAATGATAATGTTTCATGAATTCATAATATTTCATAATAATAATAATGTTTCATGAATTCATAATATTTCATATGGGAAAATTTTGGGGTGTTACAATCCTCCATACCTTATAAAAAGTTCGTCCCGAACTTTAAAATAATTCCGGATACTTTAATCGTATTGCCTCCTCTTGTTCCCACGTGACTTCTTCGAATTGTTCGTTCCGCCACAGAACCTTTACTAAGGGTACTTCCTTGTTCCTTAGCTTTTTGACTTCCCGGTCTAAGATCTGTATAGGTTGGCGTTCGGAACTTAAGTTCTCTTGATCTTGTACTGGTTGGGGCTCTATCATCTGATTCACATCAGAGGTACATTTCCTGAGCATTGATACATGGAAGACATTGTGGATAGCCGACATTTCTGGCGGTAACTCCAGTTCGTAGGCCACTTTGCCTACCCGTCTCAGAATCTGATACGGTCCCACATATCTCGGACTCAGTTTCCCTTTCTTCCCTAATCTCATTACCCCTTTCATAGGGGCCACTTTCAGGAATACTGAATCCCCAACCTCAAACTCTAATGGTCTGCGTCGCTTGTCAGCGTAGCTTTTCTGCCGACTCTGAGCAGTCTCTATCCTCTGGCGGATATTCTTTATAGCCTGAGTGGTTTCGTCTATAATATCCGTCTAGAGTCACATCTCCTTCTTTTCACCACTCTCAAGCTAGCATATAGGAGATCTGCATTTCCTTCCGTATAGTGCTTCGTATGGTGCCATCCCGATAGTAGCCTGATAACTGTTGTTATAAGCAAACTCTGCCAGGCTCAGGTATCGACACCAGCTTCCCTTGAAATCCAAGGCACAAGCTCGTAACATGTCCTCTAATATCTGGTTTACTCTTTCAGTTTGCCCGTCAGTCTGGGGGTGAAAGGCAGTACTGAATTTCAGCTTCGTGCCAAGAGCCTTCTGTACGTGTCCCCAAAAATCTGAAGTAAATCGACCATCCCTATCAGAGATAATGGTCTTGGGAACCCCGTGCAGTCGGATAATTTCCTTGACGTACAATTGAGCTAGCTGCTCTACTGAGTAGGTCATCCTGATAGCCAGAAAATGGGCAGACTTGGTGAGTCTGTCCACAATAACCCATATACCATCATATCCGTTCGTCGTTCTAGGCAGCCCAGAGATGAAATCCATGGAGATGTCTTCCCATTTTCACTCGGGAATTGCTAGAGGTTGCAGAACTCCCCCAGGCCTCTGGTGTTCTGCTTTGACCCTCTGGCAGGTCAAACATATACTGATATAGTGGGCTACATCTCGCTTCATACCGGACCACCAAAACTTGCTCCTCAGATCTTGATACATCTTGGTAGACCCAGGATGCATCGCATAAGGTGTTCCGTGAGCTTCCTCGAGGATTCTTGTCCGTAAGTCGGAGTCGTCGGGAACACATAATCGGTCCCGAAGATATAAAACTCCGCTGTCCAAAATCCTAAATCCATCGTCCTTGCCTTCGAGAACCTCTTGCTTGATTCTCTGAAGACTCGGATCATGATTCTGCTTTTCCAGAATATCGTCGAATAATGTCGGCGCAATCATCAGGGTGGACAACTATCCTGATATGATTCCAATCCCGTAATTCATAATTTCTTCCCCTAAGGGTTGTGACAAAGTCGACAAAGACATTAAAGCAGCACATGATTTCCTACTGAGAGCATCGACTACCTTGTTGGCTTTTCCCGGATGGTACAGGATCTCACAATTATAATCCTTGACCAATTCGAGCCATCTGCGCTGTCTCATATTCAGATCTTTCTGGGTGAAGAAATACCGCAGACTCTGGTGATCTGTATAAACTTTACACTGAGTTCCATATAGATAGTGCCTCCATATTTTCAATGCAAAGACCATCGCTGCTAACTCTAAGTCATGGGTAGGGTAGTTTCTTTCATGTTCCTTCAGTTGCCTAGAGGCATAGGCAATTACCTTCCCATTTTGCATAAGTACAGCTCCGAGTCCCAGTTTGGATGCGTCGCTGTACATATCGAAACCCATATCGCTCTCTAGAAGAGTCAATATTGGAGCGCTAGTCAGCCTCCTTTTCAGTTCAGTAAAGCTCTTCTCACATTCCTCGGTCCATACATATTTCTTGTCTTTCTTTGTAAGAGCTGTCATAGGGGCTGCAATTCGAGAGAAGTTCTCTACGAATTTTCTGTAATAGCCTGCTAGCCCAAGGAAACTTCTAATTTCACTGGCATTCTTGGGTCTCGTCCAGTTACTCACAGCTTCGACTTTAATTGGGTCCACCATTACTCCTTCCTTGGAGATAACATGTCCCAAAAATGATACTTGATCGAGCCAGAACTCGCATTTGGAAAATTTAGCATACAGTTGTTCTTTCCGAAGAATCTGTAGTACTATACTCAGGTGCTCAGCATGTTCTTCGGGAGTTCTCGAATATATCAGGATATCGTCGATAAAGACGATCACAAATCTGTCGAGGAATGCCGAGAATACCCGATTCATTAAATCCATAAACATAGCTGGAGCATTGGTAACTCCAAATGACATAACTACGAACTCATAATGTCCGTATCTGGTTCGGAAAGCCGTCTTCGGTATATCCTCCTTTTTCACCCTGACTTGGTGATAACCAGATCTCAGGTCAATCTTAGAGAAAACCGTGGCTCCCTTCAGTTGATCGAACAGGTCATCTATCCTGAGTAGAGGGTACCTGTTCTTGATCGTCACGTTGTTCAGCGCCCGATAGTCGATACACATTCGCATCGACCCATCCTTCTTTTTCACGAACAGTACGGGAGCTCCCCAGGGAGAATGACTAGGGCGGATTAGTCCCTTGTCAAGCAGCTCCTGTAACTGTCCCTGTAATTCCTTTAATTCCGTCGGCGCCATACGGTACGGTGCCTTAGAAATGGGGTTAGTACCAGGAACCAACTCAATTGCAAATTCTATATCTCTTTCAGGTGCTAACCCTGGTAAGTCATCGGGAAATACCTCTGGGTAATTGCATACGACTTTGACGTCTTCTAGCTTTGGGCCCTCCATAGGACTGGTATCAACCACATGAGCTAGAAATCCAGAGCACCCCTTTTCTAACATCTTCCTTGCTTTCAGAGCCGACAAGAATTTGCTTGTCATCTTCTTCGGCTCTCCGATAAATTCGAATAGAATTTCCGCCTCAGGTCGGAAGATAACCCTTCGTTTACGGCACTCAATAGAGGCGCCATATTTGTTCAAGAAATCCATGCCCAATATCACATTATAATCTGACATATCAAGCACTATCAGATCGCAGTAGAGTTCCCTATCTGCGATTCTGATTGGTGCGGCACGTAGCATTTGGGTAGAGGGCATCACCTCACCCGAGGGCAGTGTTGTCAGAAATTTGAAGTCTAAATCTTGTAGTGACATATCATTTCTTTTGGCATATTGCATAATATTAGGTGGGGGTGCGGTCTCATCACCCCGATTGCTACGTCTTCTAGCAATATCTATCGTACAGGTGATAAATAAGCTACATAAGAATTAACGCTACTTTCTCTTGTTATGCAAGCATAAATCATCTCTATATATCATTACTGTACATGAAATAAAGTAAAGCGAGGTTAGGATCTCTTACTTGGAAGCGGCAGGATGAAGCATCGATGTGTGTGTGTAGTGGGGATGGCAGACCTGCTCTGATACCAACCTGTAACGCCCGCCCTTCTCACACTAGGGCGGGGTTACGCGAACATAGTTTTCATTTTAGCGGAAGCGTTTGAAACTTGAAACATGAACATGAAACATGTATAATCTTGTACTTGAACATGTAAGCATGAAACCTTTTAAACATCTTAGACCTTGAGGAGAGCATGCTAGGTACCTTTACATTCTTACTTGCATAATAGAAGCATGCCACATAGCCATTTCTTAAGACAGAGTAGTAAGTGTAGGACCGATGCACGTGAGAGGGGGGGTGAATCACATGACTTTTAAAATCATCGTTATAAAATCAGAGTCGATAGAAAATTGTACGATGCTTTTTATAACGTGCGCAGTGGAAAAATTAAAACGAAATGCGAAAGCGAAAAATAAAAAAAATTACACGAGGAGTTTTACTTCGTTCGGAGCCTTCGCCGACTCCTACTCAAAGGCCCAGGTTCCTTGAACCTTTCCTGTGGGCAATCCACTAAAAACCTCTATCGACAAACTACCGATAGAGTGATTCGAATACAAGATTGGGCGGAAGTGTAACAGCCTTACACATCCCCCTTAAATAATTTAAGTGCAGAAAAAAAAATTCGTTACCCAACACTTAGATTTATCTGAAGCAGCTTGGGTGTTGGGAGCGATCTTCCAGCAGCGGTCGGACAGCGTCGAGTCAAAGCACAAACCGCAGCAGAGGAGCGTGGAAGCAAGAGAGCGCCAAAGCTTGAACCAGAATCAAATTTTCTTATCAGTTAGAGGGCTTGCTTGCTTCTATTTATAGTGCCTTGATGCATGATCTTCTCAGCTCAAATTTTATCCATCAACAAGATAAAATAATTAAAAAAAAAGATAATGTTTCTATCCTTTACTTCAATTAAGAAAATAATTTAAATAAAATATAAATATAGAATATTGAAAAGTTAACCGAGAGGTTTTATCCTCTTACAATTTTATTAATAATTTAAAAGGAGATTTTATCCTTCCAGCTAAGCTTTACGTGAGAATTTTAAGCATTAGTAGGAATAATTTTATTCTCAAAAAAAAAGAAGAAAATACGAATAATTTAAATGATAATTTATCCTCCACCAAGGCTTTAGATAAGGAATAATTTTATAAAATTCAACTACAAAATATAATTAAATAAATTTTGTAAAATAGAGTTAATGCATTTAGAATCTAATTAAATAAATTCTGTAAAATAGAGTTAATGCATTTAGAATCTAATTAAATAAATTCTGTAAAATAGAGTTAATGCATTTAGAGTTAATTAGACCCCGTCCAAACCTGGATAAGGATCTAACCAGGACTCAACCGAGGTCACCAAAATGGGCCTAAGTTGGACCGCGCCTACAGTCCTAAAATAGGACCCGTCCTCACTGGTTCGCTCCTCCAGTGACTTACCTCACTTACCTCGTGCAGCTCTACTCAACTTCTTAACCCACCAGGTCTTCCTGCCAGGGCTCAACCACCCTGGTCTTTTTGCCAAGTTTCAACCAACTTGGGCTTCAGCCAGTTGTCAGGCCCCGTGAACCCAACTGGACTTCTCGCCAGGACTTAACCACCCTGGACTTCCCGCCAGGACTCAACCACCCTGGACTTCAGCCTGGTGTCAGGTCCTAAGTCTTTCAACCCTGCACACTTAGTAAAGAGGTCAAAACCAAAAGCAAGTCTAACTTTAACCTATTTGTCATTCATCAAAACTTAGGTTTAACTATTAGTGCAAATTGCACCAACAATCTCCCCCTTTTTGATGCAATGACAACCTGGGTTAAAGTTAGAAAATACCAGATAAAGCAATGAGTCCAAGAATAATATGCAAATGACATGCTCTAAGATCAGAAATTTTTAATTTTCTAACTCAACCCTTAAACCCTCCCCCTTTGGCATTCATCAAAACAAAGAAATAATAAGTGCGCAAGCATCAAAAATAAAACAAGCAATCAAGTAATATGCCAGCCAAGTAAAAAATACTTTAAGTATTTGGGGAAGAGAAAATGCTTAACAAGCATACTAAGTTTCTGAACTGATTCAGAGGGGTAAGTCAAATTCTTAATTTAACACAAACAATCTGAGAGCATAAATGTTAAAAGAAATGACTAGGAGTAAATTTAGAAATGACTTTTCGAAAATTAAAAAGGCTACCTTCAAAATCTTAATCTTTTCCAAAATAAAGAATATCTCAAGGCAAATTAATGAAAAAGAGAAGATTTTCCAAAATTTTCTATTCAAAGGATCATTTAGAATATTTTCAGGATTAATTTGAGAAAAAATTTCAAGATATTTTTTTTAATCCTTGTTCAATTAAAGAAGATATTTTCTAAAACAGTTTTCACTAAACATTTTTGACAGTTAGAATACAAAATATAAACTCAAGCTCCCCCTGAACCAAGTAAGAAAGTTTAGCCCATTTTGAATGTCTAACCGTAGTTAAACTCAAACTAAGTCTATGAATTTAAAACCGTAGGTTAAGTTTTTGAATTTTTTTTTTTAAAATTTAAGAAAATTTTAAACATCCTAAAGAATTTAAAACTTGAATTTGAATTTTGAATTTTATTAATTTTTGAATTTAAATTTTGAATTTGAATTTAATGAATTTTTGAATTTGAATTTTGAATTTGAATTTTATGAATTTTATTAATTTTGAATTTTGAATTTGAATTTTATTAATTTTTGAATTTGAATTAATTTGAATTTTATTAATTTTTGAATTTGAATTTTGAATTAATTTGAATTTTATTAATTTTGATTTTGTTAATTTAAATTTTGAATTTTGAATTCGTTAATTTGAATTTTGAATTTTGAATTCGTTAATTTGAATTTTGAACTTTGATTTTGTTAGTTTGAAGTTTGAACTTTGATTTTGTTAATTTGAATTTTGAATTTTGAATTTGTTAATTTGAATTTTGAAATTTTATTTTGTTAATTTGAATTTTGAAATTTGATTTTGTTAATTTGAATTTTGAAATTTGATTTTGTTAATTTGAATTTTGAAATTTGATTTTGTTAATTTGAATTTTGAAATTTGATTTTGTTAATTTGAATTTTGAAATTTTGATTTTGTTAATTTGAATTTTGAATTTTGATTTTGTTAATTTGAATTTTGAAATTTCATTTTGTTAATTTGAATTTTGAAATTTTGATTTTGTTAATTTGAATTTTGAAATTTGATTTTGTTAATTTGAATTTTGAAATTTGATTTTGTTAATTTGAATTTTGAATTTTGATTTTGTTAATTTGAATTTTGAAATTTGATTTTGTTAATTTGAATTTTGAATTTTGATTTTGTTAATTTGAATTTTGAAATTTGATTTTGTTAATTTGAATTTTAAAATTTGATTTTGTTAATTTGAATTTTGAATTTGATTTTAGTTGTCCTTATTCATCTCACTTGATCTAAGTTGTCAATCAAAGGGATCCTATGATTTGTGTGAGATACGTTTGAGTTTGATTTATAAAAGTTAATCTGACCTTTTGTTAGGTTCAGGTTTGACAAGAAGCAGTTTAAAAGTATACTTCCATAATTGGTTTCCAGGCCGTGGCGAGGCACAGAGGTCTTCTTTGGCCGAAGCCTTATTGGATCAACAACCACTTTCTAGGCAAAACCGCTTAAGGAAGTTGTACTTTTAACCTACCTATTGAAACTCCTTGGTCTAACTAGTCTAGGATGTGGCGAGGTAGCTTCGGCTAGTTCCACTAGGCTAAGAAGACCAAATAGAGGACGCCTTCCCCTACCTGACTCCTTAGATCAGCTTCCCTAACGTACTATCAGCTCGCCCTACCCTGGTACTGAGTAGGTCAAGTGTCAGACTAACTTTTGAAACTAGTCCTAGGTACCCAGACGGGTAAAGGGTGACTTTGAGGTGCCAACTAATTGGGAGCTTCCTCCTAAATTGTAGACTGGGTGTCTAGGGTCAATGTAGTGGATGTCCCTTTTTGGGACATAAAGTTGATTCTGACCTACTTGCTTTGTTAGGTAAGCTTTCGGAACCCACGCTTTTCGTTGATTTTTGCGGGGGTGGATAAAGGAGATAAAGGATCTTTGGGCTGATCCTGATTTATATCCTATCCCAGATTTATTGTACATGCCCTTTTGTGATCCAAGAATGAGGTCAAGGTTCTTGGATCGGGTTGTGAAAGTTGCTAGTAGATCCTTAAGTTTTAGGACTTCGCCCTTTAGAGTGGAGTTTTCAGTTTCAAGCTCAATTGTCTTTTGATTTTGAGTTTGTTCAGTTAATGTTCTGGTATTAATTAATTGCTCCTTAAGGTCTTGATTTTCCTTAAGGAGCTGGTCATTCCTAGATTCAGATGCAAGTAATTTTTTATTTAAAATGGAAATAATCTTAAAAAAAAATTTCATTAACTGAATCTAAATATACCTTAGTCGAGTAGTCCGAAAAGAGTCCGATCTCTTGACTCGACTCGTATTCGGAATCTTCGTCGTGCTCCGAGTCTGACCCGGGTCCAGTTGCCATTAGCGCGAGGTAGCTTGTCTTCTTTGGTGGTTCATAGTCAGAATCATCCGAACTCTCGTCCCAGGTGGCTTGAAGAGCCTTCTTCTTCTTGCTTTTCTTTGATTGGTCCTCCGTTTTGTAGGGACATTCATGTTTGAAGTGTCCTTTTCTGTTGCAACCGAAGCAGATTATTTTGCTTTTGTCTCCATAACTGGTTGGCTTCATTATCTTTTGGAAATCTCTTTTCGAGAATTTGCTTTTCTTTTTGGCGAGGACTTTTCTTACTAAGTTAACCATTTGTTCCTCGTCATCTGAGTCTGAGTCTGACTCTTCTTCTGATTCTTGAATTTTCTTCTTCGACTTGACTTCTTTTGAAGAACCTGCAAACAAAGCAATTCCTTTCTCGGCCTTGGCGTTAGTTTGTTCGTGCAGTTCTAATTCACAGAATAGTTCATCTAAATTTATTTTGAAAAGATTCCTAGAAATTTTATAAGCATCTATGATGGATGCCCATAAAGAGTTTCTAGGAAAGGCATTTAGTGCATACCTTATAATATCTCTATTTTCTTGTTTGTGCCCAATGAGGTGGAGTCCATTTAGTATGTCCTTGATCCGGGCGTGGAGTTGGCTTGCAGACTCACCTTCCTGCATTTTTATGTTAAATAATTTATTCAATAACAAATCTCTTTTTGTTACCTTCGCATCTGAGGTGCCTTCATGCAGTTCAATCAGTTTGTCCCAAAGTTCTTTGGCAGATTCAGTTGGGCCGATACGGTTCAATTCCTCTTTGGTTAGTCCGCATTGGAGTGTGTTCTGTGCTTTGAACTCAATCTGAGCCCTTTTCTTCATTTCTAGGTTCCATCTGTCATGCTTCAGTAGTGCATTGTTTCCCTCGTCCATTGGTGGTTCGTAGCCAGATTGCACCGCGAACCATTGATCCATATCAGTCTTTAGGTACACCTCCATTCTTCGTTTCCAGTAAGGGAAGTCTTCCCCATTGAAGAGCGGAGGACGGGCAGTACTATATCCTTCACCTTGAGCCATCTGAAATAGACAACAACAAAAACACTTGTTCCAAGACTAGGTCTTGGATTAGTAGTGTGGTAGGAAAAGGAGAAGAAAGGAACAAAAAACGACTCGAAATGGTGTTGCCCAAATTCGAGTAAAATCGATAGAAAATATCTAAATTTAGGCAACAATACCTAATTTAGATCGTGCAGCGAAAACACAAAAACAAACGAAAAAGAATTGGATTTCCCCCGGCTCTTATGGTGGTTGCACCGATACAGAGCGAACTTGGCTTTGATACCACTTGTAGGACCGATGCACGTGAGAGGGGGGGGTGAATCACGTGACTTTTAAAATCTTCGTTATAAAATCAGAGTCGATAGAAAATTGTACGATGCTTTTTATAACGTGCGCAGCGGAAAAATTAAAACGAAATGCGAAAGCGAAAAATAAAAAAAATTACACGAGGAGTTTTACTTCGTTCGGAGCCTTCGCCGACTCCTACTCGAAGGCCCAGGTTCCTTGAACCTTTCCTGTGGGCAATCCACTAAAAACCTCTATCGACAAACTACCGATAGAGTGATTCGAATACAAGATTGGGCGGAAGTGTAACAGCCCTACACTTCCCCCTTAAATAATTTAAGTGCAGAAAAAAAAATTCGTTACCCAACACTTAGATTTATCTGAAGCAGCTTGGGTGTTGGGAGCGATCTTCCAGCAGCGGTCGGACAGCGTCGAGTCAAAGCACAAACCGCAGCAGAGGAGCGTGGAAGTAAGAGAGCGCCAAAGCTTGAAACAGAATCAAATTTTCTTATCAGTTAGAGGGCTTGCTTGCTTCTATTTATAGTGCCTCGATGCATGATCTTCTCAGCTCAAATTTTATCCATCAACAAGATAAAATAATTAAAAAAAAGATAATATTTCTATCCTTTGCTTCAATTAAGAAAATAATTTAAATAAAATATAAATACAGAATATTGAAAAGTTAACCGAGAGGTTTTATCCTCTTATAATTTTATTAATAATTTAAAAGGAGATTTTATCCTTCCAGCTAAGCTTTACGTGAGAATTTTAAGCATTAGTAGGAATAATTTTATTCTCAAAAAAAAGAAGGAAATACGAATAATTTAAATGATAATTTATCCTCCACCAAGGCTTTAGATAAGGAATAATTTTATAAAATTCAACTACAAAATCTAATTAAATAAATTTTATAAAATAGAGTTAATGCATTTAGAATCTAATTAAATAAATTCTGTAAAATAGAGTTAATGCATTTAGAATCTAATTAAATAAATTCTGTAAAATAGAGTTAATGCATTTAGAGTTAATTAGACCCCGTCCAAACCTGGATAAGGATCTAACCAGGACTCAACCGAGGTCACCAAAATGGGCCTAAGTTGGACCGCGCCTACAGTCCTAAAATAGGACCCGTCCTCACTGGTTCGCTCCTCCAGTGACTTACCTCACTTACCTCGTGCAGCTCTACTCAACTTCTTAACCCACCAGGTCTTCCTGCCAGGGCTCAACCACCCTGGTCTTTTTGCCAAGTTTCAACCAACATAGGCTTCAGCCAGTTGTCAGGCCCCGTGAACCCAACTGGACTTCTCGCCAGGACTCAACCACCCTGGACTTCCCGCCAGGACTCAACCACCCTGGACTTCAGCCTGGTGTCAGGTCCTAAGTCTTTCAACCCTGCACACTTAGTAAAGAGGTCAAAACCAAAAGCAAGTCTAACTTTAACCTATTTGTCATTCATCAAAACTCAGGGTTAACTATTAGTGCAAATTGCACCAACAGTAAGTATGAGGAAGGATAACATAATACTAAAGTTCTTTAGCAAGTCTAAACTAAGTACTTAGCATATGAGCGAGAGTGAGCATTAAATATCCATATGAGTCTAAATATCAGCAAGTAGCAACTTAGTAAGTATGATTCAACATTTAACATGCAATACTCAGCATATGCATAACTAAACAAAACATGAGTAGATCTTCTTCCACCATGCCACCACCACACACATCTTTGCCCCTCCTGCTGCTCCCTTTAGTTTATCCATTCCTTACCCTTTTCTGTAGTACAAGGGAAACATGGAAACTATAAGCATATAGCTTAGTAAGATCCCTTCCTACTCACAAAATCATACGTTCCATCAAGTAGAGAAAGCATCACGTCATAATAGTGCATAGCATTAAAAACACTTAACTTAACATAGCATAAGGGAGCATATGTACTTATCATAAGAAGCATACTTGAACTTAACATAATTCACCTTTATAGCATAATAGTCATATAGTCATGACAAAAATACGAATGCAAAATGCTCTTTTGGAAACATGCATAGGATAAGTACATGCATATGCTTTTCTTAAAATCATACATATAGGTACTTAAACATACATCCATCATCATTTGGGGGATCCCGGCTTGTACCACATACATACATACATAATGCGCACATCCCTAATAGGCCGAGGTAGCTAGTCTCTAACCTTCTAGGGAAACTAGGTCCGTTCATAGTCAGTTGACCTAGGGGCGTCTCGGGAGCCCATCCCCTTACTAGGTTCATTCATAGTCCGTCGACCTAGGGGTGTCTCGGGAGCCCATCCCCTTACTAGGTCCGTTCATAGTCCGTCGACCTAGGGGCTGCATCCGGAGCCCACCCGTGGACCTTGCTAGGGTCCGATACAAGCCATACAAAGTAAAATAGCATACATGGATTTTATCATATCATAAGCATAGCACATTCTTGTTTCTTACTAGGTCCGTTCATAGTCCGTCGACCTAGGGGTTGCATAGCACATTCTTATCATATCATAAGCATATCATCATAACCTATCACTTCATTGTCATATCATGAGCATGGCATGCCTTTTATCTTATCATGAATAGTGCTCTTAGTCCCGACTTACAGGGAAGCATCTCTTAGGCATTTCATCATACATAAGCCATGCATAACATAAGGGTGCTTAAAGAGCTTAAACATAGACATGTACATCATGATTCTTAGAGCATGAAAAAGCATGGGAGAAGACATGTCATCACCTATACTACTCATAGCATATCATGGGCATCCTTGGCGTGCCTAATTGGGGTTGTAGCTTCCCCCTTAGCCCAAATTCTTATTTAATCAGAAAATTCCAGCATATAAACTCTAAGTTTAGAGCATGATAAACCATGAAAAATATTACACTAACATCATACATTAAGGTAGGCATCATAGAGGAGACATTAGAAGGCATGTTAGGGTTGTTACCCCTTCTTAAGTCCTACTTATCATTCTTTACAGAAAATTCCAGCATACATACCTTAGTTTCCAAGCATGTTAAAATCATGAATAAACCATATTTACATCACATATCATCTTATATATCATAGGGAGGGTCATTATCAAACATACTAGGAGTTTAAACCTCTCTATGCCCTAAAAGAGGTCCTTGGCCGAAAATTCCAGCAAGCCTACTCCGGGTTTTTGGGGGCTTAAGGACAAGGAAAACATCATATTATCATCATATATTTAGTCACACATCATGAGGAAAAACATATGCAAGTATAGGAGTAGTTTAAACCCTCGCAAGCCCTAAAAACCTTCTTGGCCGAAAACATCAAGAGCTTCATCCTATGTTTAAACCCTTTTTAAACACTCGAAACTATTGTAATGCAGGTGAGGGGATTACTTACATCCTCTCGCTTGAATCTCCCCCAAGAAGTCCTTGAAGAGGAGGAGAGGAGAGCCCTTCTTGCGCTTCTTTTCCTTAGCCTTGCTTTAGTAGAAGGTAGTCTCTCTATAGGGCCCTCTTGGGAGTTTTTCTTATGGAGGAAACCTAGGGTTGGAGTTTCGAAAATTTGAGAAGGGGAGGGGAGAGTTTTCGGTTTTGAAGAGGGAAGAGTGAGGAAGAAGAAGAGAGGAAGTTATTCCAACTTCCCTTCACTTATTTATACTTTTCTCATGAAGAGACATGTCTCTTCACTTCCCTAGCTTTAACAAGCATGTTTCTTATTCTCTCTACATGAAACATGGCTTGGTGTGTTGGTTATGACATTATTAGTGCAACTAGGAGGTTAAAGGTTCAATCCTTGCTTCCTCCTTTCTACCTCTTCTTTTTATCACATTTTGCACTAATCCATATCAAAGCCCATTAAGCCAAGCCCATCATGAAATTTCATAATAATGATAATGTTTCATGAATTCATAATATTTCATAATAATAATAATGTTTCATGAATTTATAATATTTCATATGGGAAAATTTAGGGGTGTTACACCCTTAGGTATATAAAGTACTTTGGCACCCAGGTAAAGGGATACACTCTCTAAACTCATACAATTTTACATTCCTCGTGGTCCTCCTGCAAGTGATTAAGGCTTTGACTTGAGCGTCGGAGTGGGCTCCGCCAGAAAACCTCCGGCGTGTTCCCATTAACGTTCGTGTTGATCTCGCAGGGCGCGATCTACTTCTCTTCGTTATCATCCTCATGGGTTGTACTCTGGTGATTCGTCGTCTGCGTCAATTCCTTTCGGAACCGTGACTATTTGATTCCTTTTAATATTCTTTCTCACTAAGCCATGAATTTGTTTTTATGCATACATACCTATCCTAGATAAATACACTCTTAGTCTTTGTTGATAGAATAATTTCTCTGCTTTACTTAGAATAAGTATAGACTTTCTTCCTCATTTTCGTGAGCGGTTATTATGATTGCACATTATTTGGATGATTGTAATATTGCATTTGTATTACATTGGACATATGACCAAAATGATTCTTATTTAGTTTTGTTAGTGGTCACTTTAGCATCTTTAATTTCTTGCACTATCTCTATTGTAGCACTAAGTTTTAATTAAAACTTCATTGATTGACAAAATTTTTTATATAATTTTTAAAAATTATTTCAAATGTTCTAAATAAAAGATACATCATCATTTCTTTTTAAAAAAATCGATATCAGAATATATTATATAATATTTAAAAATCATAAAAAAGTCTTAAATAATCATAAAATATGTATTATATATATTTTTCTAGTTTTTAAAGATTTCCCCCCTTTGTGGGGGAGAAGAATTCTCGGTAGGATATTATTAAGTAAACAAAAGACTTAGACATATAATAATTAATATTAGAGATCTTCCTAAATTCTTCTACCCTAATTATGATCTTGGATAAAGTCGCATAGGTCTAGCTTAATATCTAAACACCACTTCGTTTGCTTTATGGTAGTAGATATATAGATAAACATGCCTAATACATGCCTTCTTTTTTCATGATAATTAAATTAAAGTTGGTCCCAATAATTACTACAACTAAGTTGGATGGGTTGAAACCTTTTTATTTTTATTTTAATTTGAGCAAAAGCAACACAAATTAGTAAAGTTGTTCATTATTTGGGGCACCAACATGAAAACACTCAAGGAGAAGGGAAAAGACAACGAAAGAGGGCCATGACAACATGGGCCATTTCTTGGTTCTTCCACCAACTTTTTAGCTGTACTCTGATGCCTAAATATCTAGGTTTGACTATTGTGTAACGTTTCAATAGGTTTCACTCTTGTTTTTTTTTTCTTTTAAAAAATCACCTATTTAAATAAATAATAAATCATTTTAAAAATAAAATTATTAAAGAAATATTTTTTTTCATTATTCTAAAAGTGTGTTTTATTAATCTATGTATAGTCTTATTATGGATGTTTTTCATCGATTAATATGATAAATTTAAAAAAAAAAAGTAGATGAGTTCTAATGAATGACCCATATCACGAGTAATTTCAATATTATAGAAAAGATTCTATAAGGATGCTTTAGCACGCAGTGTTTTCTATTAGATTTATCCTTCTAAATTCACCACCTTTAGTTCCATGCTTGAAAAAGTCAGATCGGTCGACATCCAACCAATTGACGAGTATGTTAGGTAAACTCGTAATAATTTTAATCAAACTTACTATTTGAGATGTAATTCTATTCAACAAATATAAAAATTGTAAAAATAATAAAGAATAAAGTGATATAAATTCTAATATAAATTTTAAAAACTGTTATATGAGTTATAAATTATTTTTTAAAAAGAATATATTTAAAAAATTATCAAAATAATCATATAGTATTTTATTTTTAAGTTAAAACTAATATATAATCATTTCACTCAAATTTTATAATTAAATATATAGATTCACTTTAAGAGTTCATTAGAGTTTATTTATATTTTTAAAGTGACCCTGCCAAACAAAACAAAAAAAATAAAATAAAACAATTATATAGTATTTTTGAACAAAATTATTATATGGTCATTTTATACTCAAATTTTAAATTTGAATATATAGAAAGTCCTTTTTGAAATCATTTAAGACCAAAAATACTTTTAAAATGGTCAAATGTGTTATGCCCCAAGGGCGATCTTGCTCGATAAAAGGATAATATTTATCCCTTTATGATAATATTAGAAACTTGAATATATAACCATCAAGGTTATATAAGTATAATAACTACAGTTCACGACTGATATCTACAAACATACAATTTAATACATTCCACACGACTAAAAATAAACACAATCATACAGTAGATATAACTCACACGACTAAAAATAAAAACAAACAACAAAAGATATAAAACTACTTAAAATAGAAAGTAACTGATTGTGGGTCGGTCCAGTTTACCATAACAACCATAAAACTAATACAAATAGCCACAAGATTGAAATCCAAGTCTAAGTTAATTATTTGACTATCAAGACCAAAACCAAAGAGTAAGTACAAATAAAATAAAATAACAAGGAACCCTCGATATGATATGGGACCGACGGATAGAACTTCCAAGCGACTCTAAGAAATCTATCTGCTACCTGGAGAAAGAAAAACATACATAGGAGTGGTGAATCCAGGTGACTCAGCAGGTAATAGTGTAAAATAATAATAATAATTAGTAGTGTTTAACATGAAAAAAACCTTATGGAAAATTTTAAAATAATTTTCTAAAATTTTTAGATATATGTGCGCGAATAAATAGGTGCGAGATAAAGTATTTACGAATTATATATATATATATATATATATATATATATATATATATATATATATATATATATATATATATATATATGCTCGTTTTTTATTGTTTCTCCCCGAGCCCTAAAAGCTGCTGAACCCCTCTTCCCTCTCTGCCAGACTTCCTTCTCCCTCTTCTTCCCTCTTTGCGCAAAGGCCTATTGTTGACCCACACCACCTTCATCAGCGCCGAGCGCTGATCCTTCCCTACCTCCACACATCGCGATCCTGTATTTTGCATGCAACCGGGGTGTAATCGAAGCTTTTTTCCTTCTTCCTCTTTTTTTCGACGATTAGATCCCTTGGTAAGTGTTCCTCAACCGATCCTCGATTTTTTCATATTGTTTAGGGATTGAGAACCATGTTGCTGGTCCTGAGTTTGGTGTTAGCTATGGTTGATCGTCTCAGCTATGGTGATTTCTGATTTTGAGTGGTGTTCTTGTGGGTCGCGCTGTATGTTGATCTTACATAAATTTTGTTCTTGATTTATTTTGATTAGATTTGGAACTTGGTTTTGGGTGATCAGTAGAGGCTTGGATGGAGATGATGTCCTATTTGTGTGCATGTTTGGGGATGGAAATTGTCACGTCCCGAAACCAACGGATCCGCTAACCCAATATAAAATCGGACAACATCTCTCCTGTCCGGCGGGCAATTTACACATACATACAACCCATGCAGTTTATAAATTGACCTTAAGCCTCAAAACAGATATATATCATAACAAAAAAATAATGCATCACAGTAATAAAGCTGTAAATCTCACCTGAGCTGCCCCCGGGGCAGACGCGCAGCAAAACGACAACACAAAGTCTAACAGTGGACTCAAAAATACAATACCGCATGAATGAATCAAAATACAAGTTCACAGAATCGAAATGAATACAAACCACATAAAATGCTATAAAGGAAATAAAAATGCGCGGAAGCACCCGACAACTAGAGTCGTGGGAACTCGGGATTGGCAACTGGGCTCCTCCAACGAGTAATCAACCTGAAAATAAAAGCATTATGATGGGTGGTGAGTCCAATTGGACTATGCGGGTATATAGAAAGATATGCATGACAGAAAAGTAGCTAAATAAGCTATACAGAAACAATAAGATACAGTCTCAGCAGTATATCAGAAATATGCATAACTGAAGTAACAAATGACTGTATATACCAAAAATCAGCATATCCTAATTATAAAAAGGACTCGTACCATACAAGCAAGTGCACAGTCATCAAACTACACAAATGATATATCTTGTATGTGTATGTCAAATAAGTGCAGCAAATAAATGTAGTAAACACAATCAAATGCACAAATGCATCATATGCACATAATGCAATGACATGATCACCCCTAACACCAGTCAAGCCACCGAGACATGTAATAATGTGTCGGCGAGTGGGTAGAGTTGTGATACTGTCCGCACTCTGCCATCACTGCTCCTGAGTGACCGAGTGGACAGGATGTTGGTGGAGTAAACACTCCGCCCCATATGTATATGGGGGAGATATCTCTCTCATCTTCTTTGGTCTATGGGAAGTAAAGGGATCCCTGTCTGCTACCATGCTCTGAAACCACTACCCATGAGCGGACGAGCGGAGCAGTATAGAGTAAATGCACACACCCAATGATATCCACTAACCCATGAGTGGTGCATATCATGTGCCGGAAGACAATAGACTCAACCACAAGAGAGTCGCTGATCGTCGGCATGCAACAATGCAGGGATGGTGCATAACTCTAACACATGCAACCCCTACCAGGTCATCAACACATAACACAACATAACATGCACAGGTCATAAACATGCATCATAACCCAATAATCCTATATCTAGATAAATGTGCAAGTATGACTAGAATCAATCAATGCAACTATACAGTGATATGCTATTTCATATCTACATACTCATGCTCATACTAATGCTATACAAAATCAGATAACAAATAAACGAGAATGTATAGAAGGGAAATCTAGATCATATCCAAGGTTAAGCAAAAGTATCAAGCAGGATAACAAACGGTAGCAGATAAAGGTAAATATCACCCTACTGCATAAATATCAAATAATCATGCATAAAAGATAAAATGGAACTACAGAATACAAGCAAGATGTACCTGCCTCCAATAGTAGAAGTCCATATCAAAGAAGAAAAAAACCACCCGCTAATAATGAGTAGTAATAAATCCATGTCAAGTCTCTATATCAAGGACATATTTAATTAGCTATTACACAAAAATGATAACTAGCTAATAAATCTCTAAACCATATTAGGGTTAACCTAATTGTTCCTTTTCATTTAATTACATCTAATTAAATGGAAAGGTTCCCAATTACCCTACATAATTAAGGTTAGATTCACTTTTGGTTTATTCACACTAATGGAATCGTTCAACTAACCGCACGATTAAACGATTAGTTGAGAATCAATTCTTGGTATTTAGTCTAACTTTGTTTCCAAAGAAGACGAAACCATTTCCCTTTTGATCTAGATTAGACTACACACAACATAGGGTCTAGAAGAAACATAACTAATGTAGCGCCCGCCTTTTTCCCACACCTCGTGGTGTGGCGAGAGAGGCGGCGTTACGCTAAACATACATGTACTTAAACAATATCTTAATGCAGCGGAATCATCATTTTTTTTTCTAAACATGCTCTTAACCATACAACTAATACATGAAATATCTCTACGTGCCTAAACTTGTCATTCATAAACTCATATGCATAGCATCATAACTTAACCGTTCCATAACTTATTCATCATTTCATAGGTAGCATGTACTTATCCATAAATGTAGCATCATGAGTCTTAAGTCACCCATTAGTCATAACCATAAAACATAGCATAAAATTTAAGAACATTCCCACACCCAAGACATGCATTATGTATGAATATAAAATCTTTTGCCAAGTCACTGCCACACACACACATGCTTCTGCCTCCCCTGCGGCTTCTCTTAATAGCTTCTTGGTTGATCTGCGGTACAAGGAAAATAAAACTATAAGCACATAGGCTTAGTAAAATCCCTTTCCTACTCACTAAACCATACATTGTTTCAACATAAACATATCAAACATCTGACATAACATAACTTCGAGCATAAACATAAGCATAGTCATACTTGGCATAAATGAACATACATGAACATGACTTAATATATCAAGCAACGTATACATGACATAAAGCATACCTACATGAACGTGAAACATGTTAGTAATATGAGAGAAGTGTCTTAAGGCAATCGCCTTATGATTGTAAACATTTATTCTAATAAATGATAATTCACTATTTGAGTATACATGTTTGTGTATTTGATTGGGATCTTAAACTCATCTACTGAATGTCCGCAATACAATTCACAGCATAAGAGAATTTGTGATGGGATCACAACTAGTGATTATCTCTAAATGTGCAATTGTGAAGTATTGAAATTATCCCTAGTCGATGAATTGATAAAAACGGATACTATCAATTCTGTTGAGACTAGCATGGGTTATTCTCTAATCAGCTGATTCTCACTGGCTGGTGACATTGGGATGTCCGGAGATAAACATGGATGCTAGTTAAGGGAACTAGTTCATTGGAGTGACTAGCTGTAAGACTTCATATGGGAATCTACATGTAGATATGTCAATGAAGTTCTTACTGCAGCTTAAGTGCGATGTTCCTTTGACTTGCGGTGTTCAAGTCATCTTAGTCATGGAGACTTATACTTTAACATCTTAAGCAAGCATCTCCAAGGAGGTGTGGACCCAGGATGATTGGGTATAAGCCGAAGTGCCCGAAGATGTTTGAACAGCCTACAAAGGATTCACCTCTCCTTGCGAGGAGATGTATACCCAAGCCTATCGTCGGATTGTTACTCAAAACCTCTGGCCAGAGTATATCATGTTTAGAGTGCGAGCCTCTTAAATACATGAGAGTAATTAGAAATCCAAAGGACGAGAAAGACACTACTTGGGCTAGGTGTGACGTAGTCAGTCTAGTGGGGACTGACACAAACAGACCATGTCCTGAACCAAGTG
Source organism: Boesenbergia rotunda (assembly GCA_024364735.1). Classification (NCBI taxonomy): domain Eukaryota; kingdom Viridiplantae; phylum Streptophyta; class Magnoliopsida; order Zingiberales; family Zingiberaceae; genus Boesenbergia; species Boesenbergia rotunda. The sequence goes on along the minus strand of JAGFNQ010007387.1, from coordinate 66,223 downwards.
GGTATAAGGTGGTGAAGGGAATGGGGCACGATTCATTAGAGCTGCTGAAAGGTTTCAGAATTACTTCTGAGGTCAAACCGTTGATCTTTCGATTAATTGGGGGTCATGATGTACTACTAGGTGCCACTCATGATCATTCTATAATTAGTTGATTATAGACGGCCAACATAAATCGAAAGCCTATTTAGTCACACGCACTACGAGTAATCCGAGGGATTTAAAACGAGTTGAAAATTAGATTTTCCGATCAAGAGAAATAAGTCGAATCTGAGTTAATCAGAGGCGCAACGGAAACTTAAAATGGCTAAGTCTTTTGAAGGCTTAATGGGCGAATTAAATGAGTTTAATTCGCGATGGAATCGGCTTGGTTTGGCCGGCCAAAGAGGGTGTCCACCCTCTTGGTTTAGCCGGCCATTAAAAGGGGAATAAACCAATTTAATTGGTTTAATTAATAAAATAAATCTAGCGCGATTTGTTTTACAAATTATGGATAAATAAATTTATATAAAGAAATTTATATAAATAAATTTATAGAAATTTATTTCTTTTTGGGAAATTAAAATAATCCGTGGAGTGGTTTATTTTAATTTTATAAAATCAATTATGAATTGATTTTTCCATTAAAAGAAAAATTTATAAATTTCTTATAAAATTTATTCCATAATTAAAGAAGAGAATAATTTGTTTTATTATAAAGTTAGTTATAATAAAACTAGGCATAACGGAATTATTCATAAGAAAATTTATAAGATAAATTTCTTATGAAAATTAATTCCGTTAAAGAGGAGACTTAGCAAGGGAGAGGTTACTATATAAAGGAACCAAAGGCTAGCCTTCAATTCCAATCAATTAAGTTGATTAAGAGTTAATCCTCTCCCTCTCTCTCTCTTATTCTCTTCCTCCCTTTTCCCCTTCTCAACCCTAGGGTCGGCGCCCCTTGAGGCAACTAGGGCCGGCGCCCCTTCATCCACCTAGGGCCGGCGCACTTCTTCCCTTAGGGTTGGTTGCCGTGAGCTATCAAGGAGAAGGAGAAGCCAAGACAAGAAGAAGAAGACGCGAATCACAACTCCTCTCTTCCCGGAATTTAGATTCCGTTTCTTGTTGGTGAGTTTCCATTCTTTTCTCTTGTTCTTCTAGTTGTGCCTTTAGAGAATCTAGTAGTTCTCGTCGGCACAAAACTCGTGACTTTGCGAAGTCATCCCGAAGAGAACTCGGCGTGGACGCGAATAGAGGCGAAGCTTCCAAGGGATGCTACGGTTGGATCTCGTCCCTTACTTCGAGTTATGCGAGGTACTTAGTAAATTAGTTTACTTTTCCGCAAAGTTTTAATTTATGATTATGTCCACACACCATAAGGTTGCATGCTAGATACGTGGTTAAAATAATTTAGGAAATTATTTTATGCTAATTCTTCCGTTGCACGTAAAAATTTAAAATTTTACGAATCCGTATCCTTATCGACATGCACCCGGTCCCAACAAAACATCCTTATACATGGCATAATTCTTAGCATACATGAACATAATGCATACTCATACATGACATAATTCCTAGCATACATGAACATAATGCATACTTATACATGACATAATTCTTAGCATACATGAACATAATGCATACTTATACATGACATAATTCTTAGCATACATGAACATAAGGCATACTTATACATGACATAATTCTTAGCATACATGAACATAAGACATACTTATACATGACATAAAATATGAGCATAAACACAACATAAAATATACTTACCTTGGCGCGATGCATAATATGGATGTATGAATGAGTCTAATGCATTTACTACATAAGATGCTTAGTTTTGAAATCATACTTTTAAATGCTTAACATAAACATAACTTCATTGGGGTCCCCGGCTTGTACCACATACATACATCATAAGCGCGCATCCCTAAGTAAATATGAGGTAGCTAGCCTCAACCTACTAGGGTAAGGATAGCATAGTCGGTAGTCCTAGAACCGGGGCGTTCTTAAGGTGCCCATCACTGTTGCACAGCTTCGGTAGTGCCAGAACCGTGGACAGCATAGTCGGTAGTCCAGAACCGGGGCGTTCTTAAGGTGCCCATCCCTTGGACCCTTACTTCGGTCCGGTACAAGCCTTATACATAAAAATAAACATGCATGCTTCATCATTCATACTTGTCATTCATACTTATTTCATATCATCGTTATGCCTTCATCATTCATACTTATCATTCATACTTATCATACATACTTAAGGCATAACCATCAACTTCATTCATACTTATCATTCTTTATTCACATAATAGGACATACATGCATAATCATGGTTCTAGTCATAACCTTATCCGGGTTCATCAAGCTTGCACAATCATGATACATAATAAACATACACCTCATACATGATACATTTCATCTAGCATACATAATCCTAGTATTCATCATAAGACATGGATGATAAGCTACATATAAACCTAACACCTACTACTAGGGTTCATAGCATTCATCATAAAACATGTATATATATATCATCATGATTCATAAATCCATTATAAGCATTTATCAATATTCATGCATCATCATATTTATCATAACCTACTTCTACATCAATTACATGTATTCATGGCATATGATCTAAATATTCATGATTAAAACATAACCTAACATCAACCATACAAAGTCATGTTATATAACACATAAACTAGGATTTTAGTCACATGGAGGCTCTTACATCATGCTTAAAAATGCACTAGCATCATGGTAACTTATAACATACATTCTTGAGACCCAAACCCAAACCAAACCCTAAGTTTGGGGTCTTGGCCGAAACTTGAAGGAGGTCTAAATTCATAGAAAATTTTCCTAGGTTAAGATTAACATCCTATACCTTGCATATCATACCATGGAAGATCAATTTAGCCCTTGATTGGATTTAACATTAAGCCTTAGCCCTAGCCCAGGACTTGGCCGAAACCTATAAGAGTAATAAACTCATAGAAAATTTATACAAATCACTACTTTCATCCATACTATATCATAACAAGACATACTAAGCATGCTTGGAGAATTGAAGATTAAACCTATGTCTAATCTTGAAAGTGGCCGAAACCCTAAGGGGTTCTTAGGGTGCCCTAAAACTTCAAACATCATGCTTTTATACTTCACCTATCATATGTAACCATTTGCAAATATAAATCAAGTCTTTAACATGATTTCTAGCCCAAGATGTGTCTTGGCCGAAACCTTCATGCCCTTTCCATGGGTTTTCCCCTTTTTTTTCTTTCCCAACATATCATGCCAATAAGACTTAGATCATGACATATAACTTTGAAAGCTATCATACCACAGGTGAGAGGGATTTACCTTCCTTGATCTTGCTTACAACTTTGGATAAAAGATAACAAGAGAACCTCTTTGTCTCTAAATTCTCCTTAGTCCTTGTATCCTTGTAGGGGGGGCCTTAGATCTTCCAAATAGAGTCCTTGGTAGAACTTTTCTCAAGGGGGAGAGCACCTTGAATTTTCGGCCAAAGCAAGGAGGAAGAAGGAATGAAGAAGAGAGGGAAGTTGTAACTTCCTTTCCCTATTTATATCATTTTGAAAAGGGGTAAATGAAGAGTCATGGTGCCTCTTCCCTTGATGACTCTTCATTTCCTACACCTTAACTAATATCCACTTCATTCCCTCATAGCACTCCCTTGCTAGGTGAATTGGTTAGTGCATGCATGGTTGTAGACTAGGTCCAAGGTTCAATCCTTGGTGCATGCACTAATTTTCTATTTTCTTTTTAATTTATTTCCTATTATTTTTGAAAATTCCTTAAAAATTCCCCCATAATTATGTTAATATTTTTCATTACAATCCATCTATTTTTATATTAAATTCTACTTAAAACCACCCATGATAATGGCACTAGAAGCCCCTATAAGGCTCCTTAGTACTTAGTTTATCTCAATTTAAATGAGAGAACCTTTGGTTTCTAGGCTAAGGTTCGTACTGATATTTCTAGATCCTTCGGAAAATTATCTAGACATGCTTAATATTTTAAAGAAAATATTAAGAGAATTTTTCGGGTCGTTACAACTAACCAAGATCACCACCTAATCCACTTCTCTACTAAGTATCACATAGCTGGTATTCAATCCAAAACCTTGTATCAATCCAACAACTTACCTATTGCTCCAATTAGACTAAATAGCTACAACCAACTATCAGCTTTGATGTAGCAAATCTGATTTTCTTTCAAGCATAGCAGTTTGATCAGACCACTACCATATGGCAAATCTAGCTACAAACTATTCTATCACAGAACATTACACAGAATACAAGTAGCAAACACTTCCATGATCTCTAACAATTTCCTTTAAAACCACTAATCCAACAGCTCACCTCTAGCAGTAGCAACAACCAACAGAATTGAAACAGGGCAGGGATCAACAGCTTCCACTTCCTCATGAATTTAAATCTAGATTCCAACAAAATCATCATCGTAAGGTGTCAGAGAGCACAGTTTAGGCAGGATAAACCAACGTTCATTCCAAAACCCAATGATTAAGCGACAACTCAATCAAAAATAGAACAAAACAATCTAATTCAACACAAAGAATGCTACCCCCAATCTAGAGACTGATCAAAGTAGACAACAGCTAAACTAATCAAATCCGATTACCATATTAGAAATTTGATTAGTAAACCACAGGGCAACCCATACCAAATCTCAGTTTAGCTCATAGGTCCAATTCCAGAAATCAACGTGAAACAAATCTGAGCAATTTGAACTAATTACTGCTAATTTTGGAGACTACCAAACCAATTCACAACACAGCTCACCTGAGGATGCGCCGGAACAGTATCTCTCTTGCACAGATTCGACCCGATCAGGCCTCACAACACAACAAGGATGCCACTTGGAATCAAAATTGAAGATCAATACAGCAGATCCACTGAAACTAGGAAGAAGAACCTCACATTCTAACAATCGCACAATGAGAACCACCTACCGTCTTTTAATGATCCATGAGTGATATTAGCACCCAACACTCCTCCCTCTCGACGATGCTTGACCGGAGCAAGGACGTCCACGAGAGATGGAGGAACCACACCAATCGCAACTCCTTGTCAGCCCACACTCGAGGCAGTGTGGATCAGGAAGGTGCGTTGCAGTGATGGCTAGCGGCACTGTTGGATCGAGAGAAACGATAGAGGGGGGGTGAATATCGTTAAACACTTTTCGGACAGAAATTAGAGCAAGTACGCAGCGGAATAACAAGAATCGCGAACACAGGTAGTTTTACTTGGTTCGGTTCCTAGGTCGACTCCTACTCCAAGGCCCACGGTCGTTGACCATTTTCTACGGGCAATTCTATAAGTGCGCAAAACGTTTACAGAGAGATATTACAAAAGCAGTATAGTAAACTTAAAAGCAACTCTTCTTTTACCGACGTTGGATGCAGATTGAATTTTAGGAGCAACGGGACGTCGTCATCGCTTGAGTCTCGAGTCGAGAGGTTTCCGGAGCAGAGCGCGGGAGCAGAAGAGCATGATTGTGTTGAATAAATTGTTGTACTGAAGCCTTGGTTCGAGGGTCCTTTTATAGCACCTGGGGCCGCCCAGATCGTTGGGGGCGCCCCCCCACGTGTCAGTCGATCCACTTCCTTCTCGGTCAGCTCTGATCCCTTAAAACTCGGGATCAAGCTTTGACAGGGGCGCCCTGAACGCTGGGGGGGCCCGGGTTGACCGGGTCTCCTTCTTATCCGTTGGCTTCGAGGGGATCTGTTCTGTCAGCTTCACCTGGGGGCGCCCGGGAGCAGTGGGGGCGCCCGGGAGCACGGGGGCGCCCTGATCAATAGCTGCAGAAACAGTTCTTTTACTTCGACTGTTTTGTGTTCACCTTGGGGGCGCCCGGGACACTCTGGGCGCCCTACTCAGCTGTTGCCTCACTCCTTTGAGGCTCTCTGAGCTGCAGACACTCGTTCCTTCGGTCCTGCATCCAAGGTTAGTCCAAAACAACATAAAGTAATAATATTTAAGTTTTATACAGCCTTAGCTGTCTTGGTTCTGACTTTGGTCTCCAAAATGGAGCCCTAGGTCGAACCGACGCCTACTGTTCCCTCTCGACGGGGAACGCGTCCTCACCTACTCCTCTTAAGAGAATGTACCTGATGCCAACCGGCTCCTCCGGTTGGACTTTTGCCTAGCGGTCCTTCGCCAGGTCTTGGATACCAAGCTGTCCTTCGCCCGGTGCCTTGCATTCCTTCGCCAGGTCTTCAGTCCCAAGCTGTCCTTCGCCTGGTGCCTAGCAGTCCTTCGCTAGGGCTTCAGTACTCTGGCATTCCTTCGCCAGTGCCTAGCAGTCCTTCGCTAGGACTTTGTACCCTGGCATTCCTTCACTAGTGCCTAACAGTCCTTCGCTAGGACTTTTCCTGCACACTTGAGTAATATGTTAGATAATAAATAAGACTTAACTTTTGAACCCTTTTGCCATTATCAAAACTCAGGTTCGACTTGGGTGCTTTCTGCACCAACAATCTCCCCCTTTTTGATTTATGGCAACCCTGGTTCAAAAAGTTAAGTTTATCAAAGCATATAAAAATTACCTTTTGTTCCCTCCCCCTGGAAGGAATCTCCCCCTAGATTTTTCAAAAATTCGTGGGGTTTTTGAAAATAGATTCTAAGTCTAAAGATGGTTTTAACTTAGAAAATTTTAAGCTTTAAAGCTATATTTTCCAAAATGATTTTGGTTGTGTACTTTGGAAAAACTTGTAAAATATTTAGAAATATTTAGATAATTTTGAAAACTTTAAGAAGGATTTTGAAAACTTAAGTTTGAGTACTAAGGAAAAAATTTCAAAAATTTAAGTTTAAGTACAAAAAGAGTTGAAAACTTAAGTTTAAAATACTTAGAGGGTTTTTGAAAACTTAAGTTTTAGTGCTTAGAAAAATCAGTTCAAAGTACTTAGGAAAATTTTTGAGTGAAAACTTCAGTTCAAAGTACTTAGAAAATTTTTTGAAAATTTCAGTTCGAAGTACTTAGAAAAATTCGAAAATCTCAGTTCAAAGTACTTTAGGAAAATTTGAAAAATTATGTTTTAAGTACTTAGGAACAAACTTTAGTTTTAAGTACTTAGGAATGTTTGTATTTAGGAAAGTTTGAAAGACTTAAATACTTTAGTGAAGTTTTGAGAAACATAAGTACTTAGGGAAGTTTTGAAAAATTAAGTTTTAAGTACTTAGGAAAAAACTTTAGTTTTAAGTACTTAGGAATGTTTGTATTTAGGAAAGTTTGAAAGACTTAAGTACTTTAGTGAAGTTTTGAGAAACATAAGTACTTAGGGAAGTTTTGAAAAACTTAATTACTTAGAAAAATTTAGTACTTTGAAAAACTTAGTACTTTGAAAAACTTAGTATAAGTACTTTTTGAATAAATGATAGAGTTTGAAATTTTGAAAAAAATTTAGAAAAAAAAATTTAAACTCTCCTTTCCTATCTCTCTCCTTTTGCCATATATCAAACACAAATAAATATAGCAGAAACAAAATAATTAAATTGCATGAAGGAAAATAACTTGCATGATTTTGCTGTACTGAACCAATTCATGATGAGAATTAAACTAAATCAGTTTCATTTTCCTCTTTTAGGGACCTGTCTAACCTAATTTGCTACTTACTAACTGTTATAAACAGTAGTTTTCGCTAGGGTTAGTCAAGTTAAGTGTTCTGTTCAAGTTAGATTTTCTAAACTTGACACTTAACTTGATTGCTGTGTAAGTTGTATTTAGTGCCCCAATTACTGCAGATGCACTGACTTAAAGCATCTTGAATTAAGGCAAAGACCTAAGCATCTCAACCCTTTCTAAGTTATCAATCAAAAGTATCCTAAGGTGCTTGTGAGATGTTGACTTCTAAATCTATAGGTGCATGCAGTTCTAGGGTTAGGGCCTAGGCTAAGTTCATTTACGAAAAAGCCCTAGTTTTGAAAAGGGGTAGTTTTAAAAATAAAACTAAGTCGAAAAAATTATTTTAAAACTTTTCAAAACTGAATAAAAGCTGATTTTAAAACCATTTAAAAACTATTTTAAAACCAATTTTGAATAAGAAAACCCAATAGTTGACTAAATCTATTCTACCAAGCATAATCCTAACTGCCTTCTTAGTGAGCTGAACTCAGACTCAGGTAGGGGTTTAGTAAATATATCAGCTAAGTTAGATTTAGAGTCTATATGCTTAAGTACTATTTCACCCCTGGCTACATGGTCTCTTACAAAGTGATGTTTGACTTCTATGTGTTTAGTTCTGGAATGTTGGATTGGGTTCTTAGTTAGATTGATTGAGCTTATATTGTCAAAGAATACTTGAGTTTGGGTGTAGTTGAGCTGGAAGTCCTTAAGAGTGTGCATCATCCATAAAAGTTGTGCTACACATTCTCCTAAGGCAACATATTCAGCTTTGGTTGTGGATAGAGCTACACAGTGTTGTTTCTTCAATTTTCTTAGTTTGTTTGTTGTAAACCCTATAGGCTCTACTTGTGGTTGAATATCCTAGGAAGATGCCTGGGGTTGACTTAGACTGGAATTTTCCTAAATAGTCTTTGGTATTTAGGATATGGACTTTGCATCCAAAGACCCTTAGGTAGTGTAGATTTGGAAGTCTATGGTAGTATAGTTCATAGAGTGTTTTGTTGTGTCGCTTGTTAATCAGGACCCTATTTTGGATGTAGCAAGCCATACTAATTGCTTCTACCCAGTATTGGTTAGCTAAGTTGAATTCGTTGAGCATAGCCCTAGCGGCTTCCTGTAGTGTTCTATTTCTCCTTTCGACTATCCCATTTTGCTGGGGGGTTCTAGGACACGAAAATTCATGTAGATATCCATTTACCTTACAGAATTCCTCGAATCGTTGATTTTCAAATTCTCCCCCGTGGTCACTCCTAAGTTTTTTAATTTTAGTATCGTTTTGATTTTCAATTAACTTACAGAATTCATTAAATAGGTTTAGGATTTCATCTTTGGTCTTTAAAAACCTAACCCAGGTAAACCTAGAGTAATCATCAACTATTACTAAGCAGTGCTGGTTTCCGCTTAGTGACTTGGCTCCATGTGAATCAAATAGGTCAAGGTGCAGGAGCTCAAGTGTGGTTTGAGTTAGATCAGATTGAATTAGTTTGTGATTAGATTTGGTTTGTTTACCTTGATTACATGATTCATATATTAGGTTTTCATTATTTTTAATTTTGGGGATACCTTTGATTAAGCCAAGTTGGGTGATTTTTGAGATAGTTCTCAGATTAGTATGACCTAATCTCCTATGCCAGAGGTTTGATTGTTCTAACTGAGTTAACATATATTTGGGTACTAGGGGTAGGTTTATAGTTTAAACATTATTTTTCCTAGTGCCCTTAAGCATGATTTCAGAGTTTTGTAGGTTTCTAATCAGGCAGTTAGAATTGTTGAAGGTAACTATATAACCTGAATCACACAACTGACTTATGCTAAGCAAGTTAAAATTGAAATTTTCAACCAAAAGGACTTTCTTAATAATAAAGTCAGATTTAAGTTCAATATTACCTGACCCAATTACCTTGAGTGTAGCATTGTTGCCAAATGCCACTGAGCCTAGGTTCTTGAACTTGAGTTTGGTGAATTTCAATTTATCTCCAGTCATGTGTCTGGAGCAACCGCTATCCAACATCCATTGGTCCAAATCTTTATGTTCCTACACATAAAGAGTTTTGTTGATTTGGATCCAATTAGAATCAGGAATAACTTAAATTGATTTTCATAACCTAGTCTGTCTCATCCAAATCTAGGGTTATCAATCACGTTAACCTTACAGGTTTTGTGAGACAGGTTTTGGTAGATAGAATTTTGAAAACCATGATTTATTTTAAAAAACTTAATTAATTTTGTAAACAATTGAATTTATTTTGAAAAGATAGTTTAAATCTACAAGTAACTGAAAATTTGTGTTAGATATGAATTTAACAAAGAATAATTTGAATTTGAATTTCAAAAATTGGCTTCCAGGTCTTGGCGAGGCACTAGGCCTTCTTTGACCGCAGCCTTATTGGATCATCAACCCTTTCCTTGACAAAGCCTTTTAATGAAATTTCATTTTCAAAATTAATCTTTGAAAAATTCTGGTCTAACTAGTTTGGGTCTTGGATCGGTAGCTTCGGCTAGTTACACCAGTCTAAAGAGGCCAAGTATACTTGACCTTATTAGAATTGGTTTCCCTAACGTACTATCGTCTCACCTCCACCCAATACTATGTTGTCAAGTTTCAGTTAAGTTTGTTCAGTCCTTAAACTAACCATTCCTAAGTCTAAGCATGGTAAATTGCAGAAATTAAATAAACAATCAATCAAGCAAATTACAATCAAGAATTAAGTTTTATCTAACAATAAATATAGTTTTCAGTTTGGCTCCCCTTGGACTAAAGCCACGATAATGGTTCGGCAAGATGTGAATTTTGTCCTTGGGGATCCAATACTGATTTGATCCAGTTGGTTTGTTCAGGAACAGTTTAGGTACCCATGCCTAAACTTTATTTCTGGACTGATTCAGTACAGGAAAATAGGATCTTTGTCTAGATTTGGTTCTATAGCCTAGTCCGGATCGATTTAGAATCGACTTCTGTTTTCCAAGAATCATGTCAAGACCCTTGGAACCAGAAGTGAATCGTTCTAAAGCTGATCTAAGATCCTTAACCTGAGTTTTCAGGGAGGAGTTCTCTTTCTCAAGTTTTTCAACTTGAGTAGGAGTTCCTTCTTGAACCTTCTAGGTTAAGGTTTTAGAGTCAGCTCCCTCTTTCAGGAGTTTTACTTCCTGTCGGAGGGATTCGACTCGGAGTTTAGCTTTCGCCAAATCTCAAGAAAGATACGAAATTAGTTCATTTAATTGACATCTAGTAAATCCACTTACCTTAATTTCGCCCTCTTTTGAAAAGGTCAGTCTGCCATCATCCCATTCTGATTCTGACTCAGTCTCGACTTCTTCTGAGGCTGTTAGTGCTAGTAGGTTCGACTGTGGGAGCTCTTCTTCTTCTTCGGAGGAGGACTCGTCCCACGTTGCTTGAAGTGTCTTCTTCCTTCTATTCTTCTTGGTTTCCTTTAGGTTCGAACACTCCATCTTGTAGTGACCCTTCTTCTTGCACTCATAGCAGGTCACGTTGGGCTTGTTCTTTTCATTTGCAGGTTCAGCTGGTTCGTCCTTTCTTCGGCTGGCTTTCCTTCTGTTGGTTTGATTCTTCAGTTCTTTGTAGTAGTTTCTTGCCAGTCAGACCAGCTTAGGTCGATCTCCTTCTTCATCTTCTGAGTCTGAGTCTGAGTTAGACTCGGGTTCAGGTTGAGGCTTCTTCTTGGTTGTCCTTCTAGTTTTACCTGCAATAAAGGTAATACCTTTCTCGGCCAGATTGCAGTTAGTCTGTTCATGCAGTTCTAATTCAGAGAATAATTCATCTAATTTTATTTTTGAAAGGTCCCTTGAAACCTTATATGCATCTACCATAGATGCCCACAAGGTGTTTCTTGGGAAAGCATTTAAAGCGTACCTTATTAGGTCACGGTTTTCTACCTTGTGACTAATGGTGTGTAGTCCGTTCATTAGTTCTTGAATTCGGGCGTGAAGCTGAGCTGCTGTTTCGTTGTCGGTCATCTTGATGGTATACAGCTTGTTCAGGAGCAGATCTCTCTTGCTGATCCGAGTGTCTGATGTTCCTTCATGCAGCTCGATCAGTTTTCCCCACAGCTCCTTGGCACTGTTGAAAGGGTCCACCTGATTCAGCTCCTCTTTTGTTAAGCCGCATTGAAGGGTCTGGGTCGACTTTGCATCCGCTTCAATTTTCCGTTTCAGAGCAGTGTCCCACTCTGTGTAGCTTTAAGGTACTCCTTCAGCATTTCTAGGAATCTCCAGTCCGGACTGGATGATTATCCACATGTCCACCTGAGTTTTTAGGTGGACCTCCATTCGACTTTTCCAGAAAGAAAAGTCTTCTCCACTGAAAAGTGGAGGTCTGGCTATGCTGAATCCTTCTTGCATGACCATTTATCTGAAACTAAGAAAAGGAGAGAGATATCCCAAGACTTGGTCTTGGATCAGTAGTGCGGGATAAAAAAAAATATTTGTCGAGGGATGTTCCACCAACCTAGATCAACGAGAAGAAATTCGAACGAAAAAAAATATTAGAAGAAATTCGAACGAACGAAAAAAAATATTAGTAGAAGTTCGAACGAAAAAAAATATTAAGAAAAAAATCCGAAAAATTTTCAAACTGGTGGTTGCACCAAATTTGAACTTCTCCGCTCTGATACCACTTGTTGGATCGAGAGAAATGATAGAGGGGGGGTGAATATCGTTAAACACTTTTCGGATAGAAATTAGAGCAAGTACGCAGCGGAATAACAACAATCGCGAACACAGGTAGTTTTACTTGGTTCGGAGCCTAGGGCGACTCCTACTCCAAGGCCCACGGTCGTTGACGGTTTTCTACGGGCAATTCTATAAGTGCACAAAACGTTTACAGAGAGATATTACAAAAGCAGTATAGTAAACTTAAAAGCAACTCTTCTTTTACCGACGTCCGATGTAGATTGAATTTTCGGAGCAACGGGACGTCGTCGGCGCTTGAGTCTCGAGTCGGGAGGTTTCCGGAGTAGAGCGCGGGAGCAGAAGAGCGTGATTGTGT
>JAGFNQ010007387.1:0-48829 GCA_024364735.1 Boesenbergia rotunda | reverse complement strand
AAAACATAGCAATTCTAAACAGTATAAAGTCTAAAACCAATGTAATATTGAAAAAAAATTTCTCATACTCCCCCTGAATAATTGTGTTATAAAACAACAATTAACTTAACTCTAAACTTTGACCCAAGGCCAATACAAAACAAGTTAAGCAAAGAAGTGCTTCGGTAGCTCACTGGGCGGGGCGCCCCCATGCTCCCGGGTGCCCCGGATGGTCCGGGCGCCCCGGGCTCAAGCTAACGAAGTGGATCAACTCAAGCTAGCGAGAAGCCAGCGGATCGAGTCGCCCCGGGCGCCCCCAGCGCCCCGGGCGCCCCCGGTCAAACCTCAGCCCGATCCTGGAGGGATAACCGCTGACCGAGAGTTGCTCGGATCGATTGACACGTGGGGGGGCGCCCCTAACGTTCCGGGCGCCCCAGGAGGCTATAAATAGCCCCTCGACCCCATGGCTTCAATCAACACTTCTTCCAACGCCAATACGCTCTTCTGCTCAAGCGCTCTGTTCCGGAAACCTCCCAACTCGAGATACAAGCACCGACGACGTTCCTCTACTCCTAAGTACAATCCACACCGGACGTCGGTAACGAAGAGTCAATTTTTAATTGTATTCTTACTGCACTTACTACTGTACAACTGTTTGTAAGATTTTGCGTGATTATAGTATTGCCCGCAGTAAACGGTCAACGACCGTGGGCCTTGGAGTAGGAGCTAACCGCGACTCCGAACCAAGTTAAACTACTTGCGTTTTTTGTTGTGATTTGATTTTCCACTGCGTATGCTCTTATCTTTAATCCGAAAATGATTTACGATATTCACCCCCCCTCTATCGTATTCTCTCGATCCAACAAGTGGTATCAGAGCCTATGAGTTTTGTTGATTTGGATCCAATTAGAATCAGGAATAGCCTAAATTGATTTTCACAGCCTAGTCTGTCTCACCCAATCTAAGGTTATCAATCACGTTTGCCTTATGGGTTTTATGAGATAGGTTTTGGTAGATAGAGTTATTTTGAAAAATTATGATTTATTTTGAAAAAAATTGAATTAATTTTGGAAACCATTGATTTTGAGTATAAAAAAAATGTTTGAATCTATAATTAACTAAAAATTTGTGTTAGATTCGAATTTGACAAAAAATAATTTGAATTTGAATTTCAAAAATTGGCTTCCAGGTCTTGGCGAGGCACTAGGCCTTCTTTGGCCTTAGCCTTATTGGATCATCAACCCTTTCCTTGACAAAGCCTTTTAATGAAATTTCATTTTCAAAATTATTTTTTAAAAAGTTCTAGTCTAACTAGTTTGGATCTTGGATCGGTAGCTTCGGCTAGTTTCACCAGTCTAAAGAGACCAAGTAGAGAATACTTGACCTTATTAGAATTGGCTTCCTTAACGTACTATCATCTCACCTCCACCCAATACTATGTTATTCAAATTTCAGTTAAGTTGGTTCAGTCCTTAAACTAACCATTCCTAAGTTTAAGCATGGTAAATTGCAGGAATTAAATAAACAAGCAATCATGCAATTTGCAAACAAAGAATGAATTTTATCTAACAATAAATATTGTTTTTAATTTGGCTCCCCCTGGAATAAAGCCACGATAATGATTCGGCAAGATGTAAATCTTGTCCTTGGGGATCCAATACTGATTTGATCCAGTTTGTTTGTTCAGACACAGTTTGGGTACCCATGCCTGAACTTTAGGTCTGGACTGGTTCAGTACAGCATAGTAGGATCTTTGTCTAGATTTGGTTCTATAGCCTAGTCCGGATCGATTTAGAACTGACTTCTATTTTCCAAGAATCATGTCAAGACCCTTGGAACCAGAAGTGAATTGTTCTAAGGCTGATTTAAGGTCCTTAACTTGAGTTTTCAAGGAGGAGTTATCTTTCCCATGTTTTTCAACTTGAGTAGAGGTTCCTTCTTGAACTTTCTCAGTTAAGGATCTAGAGTCAGCTCTCTCTTTCAGGAGTTTTACTTCCTGTCGGAGAGATTCGACTCGGAGTTTAGCTTTCGCCAAATCTCGAGAAAGATAAGAAATTAATTCATTTAACTGATTTCTTGAAAAACCACTTACAGTTATTTCACCGTCCTCTGAGAATGTAAGTTTGTCGTCGTCTGGCTCTGACTCTGACTCGGTTTCTATTTCTTCTGAGGCGGTTAGGGCTAGCAGGTTCGACTGTGGGACCTCTTCTTCTTCTTCTTCAGAGGACTCGTCCCACGTTGCCTGAAGTGCCTTCTTCCTTCTAGTCTTCTTGGTCTCCTTTAGGTTCGGACACTCCGTCTTGTAGTGACCCTTCTGCTTGCACTCGTAACAGGTCACGTTTGGTTTGTTCTTGTCATTTGAGGGTTCAGCTGGTTCTTCCTTTCTTCGGCTGACTTTTCTACTGTTGTTCTGATTCTTTAGTTCTTTGTAGTAGTCTCAGGCTAGCCGAACCAGCTTCGGTTGATTTCCCTCGCTGTCTTCTGAGTCTGAGTCTGAATCAGACGCAGGTGCAGGTTGAGGCTTTTTCTTGGTTGTCTTTCCAGCTTTACCTGCAAGACAAGCGATGCCTTTCTCGGTCAGATTGCAGTTAGTCTGCTCATGCAATTCTAATTCAGAAAATAGTTCATCTAACTTTATTTTTGAAAGGTCCCTTGAAACCTTGTATGCATCAACCATAGATACCCACAAGATGTTTCTCGGGAAAGCGTTGAGAGCGTACCTTATCAGGTCATGGTTTTCTACCTTGTGACCGATTGTGTGTAGTCCGTTCATTAACTCCTGAATTCTGGCATGGAGCTGGCCTGCTGTTTCGTTGTCATTCATCTTGATCGTGTACAACTTGTTTAGGAGGAGATCTCTCTTGTTGATTCGAGTGTCGGAAGTTCCTTCGTGCAGCTCGATCATCTTGCCCCACAGCTCCTTGGCACTGTTGAATGGTTCTACCCGATTCAACACTTCCTGGGTCAGGCCGCATTGAAGGGTCTGGGTCACTTTCGCATCAGCTTCAATTCTTCTTTTCAGAGCGGTATCCCACTCAGTGTACGGCTGTGGTACTCCTTCAGTGTTCTTTGGAATCTCCAGTCCAGACTGGATGATTATCCACATGTCCACCTGAGTTTTCAGGTGAACCTCCATTCGACTTTTCCAGTAGGAAAAGTCTTCTCCATTGAAAAGTGGAGGTCTGGCTGTGCTGAATCCTTCTTGCATGGCCATTTAACTGAAGCTAAGAGTAAATAGAAGAAAAAAAATATCCCAAGACTTGGTCTTGGATTAGTAGTGCGGGAGAAAAAAAACTTATCGAGGGGTGTTGCATCAACCTCGATTAACAATGAAAATTCGAAAAAAAATTAAAAAGATTTCGTAAAAATCCGAAAAATTCTCAAATTGGTGGTTGCACCAATTTTGAGCTTCCCCGCTCTGATACCACTTGTTGGATCGAGAGAATATGATAGAGGGGGGGGGGGGGTGAATACGATAGGAACATAACGATTTGGATCAATGGATGTTGGATAGCGGTTGATCCAGACACATGATTGGAGATAAATTAAAATTCACCAAACTCAAGTTCAAGAACCTAGGCTCAGTGGCATTTGGCAATAATGCTACACTCAAGGTAATTGGGTCAGGTAATATTGAACTTAAATCTGACTTTGTTATTAAGAAAGTGCTTTTGGTTGAAAATTTTAATTTTAACTTGCTTAGCATAAGTCAGTTGTGTGATTCTGGTTATATAGTTACCTTCAACAATTCTAACTGCTTGATTAGAAACCTGCAAGACTCGGATATCATGCTTAAGGGCACTAGGAAAAATAACGTTTACGCTATAAACCTACCCCTAGTACCTAAATGTATGTTAACTCAGTTAGAACAATCAAACCTCTGGCATAGGAGATTAGGTCACACTAATCTAAGAATTATTTCAAAAGTCACCCAACTCGGCCTAATTAAAGGTATCCCTAAAATTAAAAATCATGAAAACTTAATATGTGAATCATGTAATCAAGGTAAACAAACCAGGTCTAGCCACAAACTAATCCAATCTGATCAAACTCAAACCACACTTGAGCTCCTGCACCTTGACCTATTTGATTCACATGGAGCCAAGTCACTAAGCGGAAACCGGTACTGCTTAGTAATAGTTGATGATTACTCCAAGTTTACCTGGGTTAGGTTTCTAAAGACCAAAGATGAAACCCTAAACCTATTTAATGAATTTTGTAAGTTAATTGAAAATCAAAACGATACTAAAATTAAAAGACTTAGGAGTGACCACGGGGGAGAGTTTGACAATCAACGGTTCGAGGAATTCTGTAAGGTAAATGGGTACATACATGAATTTTCGTGTCTTAGAACCCCCCAGCAAAATGGGATAGTCGAAAGAAGAAATAGAACCCTACAGGAAGCCGCTAGGGTTATGCTCAACGAATTCAACCTAGTCAACCAATATTGGGCAGAAGCAGTTAGTATGGCTTGCTACATTCAAAATAGGGTCCTGATTAACAAGCGACACAACAAAACACCCTATGAATTATACTATCATAGACTTCCAAATCTACACTACCTTAGGGTCTTTGGATGCAATGTCCATATCATAAACACCAAAGACTATCTAGGAAAATTCCAGTCTAAGTCAACCCCAGGCATCTTCCTAGGATATTCAACCACAAGTAGAGCCTATAGGGTTTACAACAAACAAACTAAGAAAATCGAAGAAACAACCAATTTAATATTTGATGAAGAAATTAATCAAAACCTGATAATTCAAATCAAACTTCATCAAATACTGAGCAAGAAGATAATGAACAAGCTGTTGAATCTTTAGTTGAACCCATAAACGAACTAACTATTGAACCAACTAATAAATCAATTGAACCAACTATTGAACCAATAATTGAACCAACTCAAATAGTTGAATCAAATAGTGAACCAAACAGACCAGCCGGACCTGAGGCTGAACCAAGTCCTAGAAAAACCAAGAAACCCAGACTCAGTCACCCAACCGATCAAATTGTGGGTGATCCAACTCTAGGAGTCAGAACTAGGTCTTCCCACAGAAACCTTAGTCATATAGCAATGATTTCAAAAATAGAACCTAAGACTATAGAGGAAGCCTTACCTGATCCTGATTGGATCATAGCAATGCAAGAAGAGTTAGCCCAATTTGAGAGGAACCAAGTCTGGGAATTAGTACCTAAACCTGAGGGCAAATCCGTCATTGACACTAAGTGGGTTTTTAGGAATAAGTTAAATGATCAAGGAGAGATAGTCAGAAATAAAGCCCGCTTAGTAGCGAAAGGATTCAGCCAAGTAGAAGGGTTAGATTATGACGAAACATATGCCCCAGTAGCTAGACTTGAGTCCATTAGGATGTTATTAGCCTTTGCATCCCATAAAGGATTCAAACTATACCAAATGGATGTAAAGTCAGCTTTTCTAAATGGATTCATTAAGGAAGAAGTCTATGTAGGACAACCCCCTGGGTTTGAGGGCTTAGAAAGACCTGACCATGTTTACAAACTCACTAAAGCACTTTATGGACTAAAACAAGCACCTAGGGCCTGGTATGAACGCTTATCAACTTACCTAATCTCTAAAGACTTTAAACAAGGACAAATTGACTCAACCCTATTTATTAAAACCTTAGGAAAAGAAATCTTTATTGCCCAAATCTACGTCGATGACATAATCTTTGGGTCCACCAACTCTAATTTTTTAAAAGAATTCGTGAAAATAATGGAAAATGAGTTTGAAATGAGCCTAGTTGGTGAGCTCAACTTTTTCCTAGGGTTACAAATTAAATAAACTAGAGATGGAAACTATGTCCATCAATCCAAATATGCTAAAGAGTTAATAAAGAAATTTAAAATAGATAACTCTAAAAGCATAAGTACCCCCATGGCCATAAATGTAATAATAGATAGTGACCCTGATGGTAAACCAGTAGACCATAAGCTCTATAGAAGAATGATTGGAAGTCTACTGTACCTTACAGCCAGCAGACCTAATATCCTTTTTGCTGTAGGAATGTGTGCTAGATACCAAACCTCTGCTAAGGAAACGCACTTAGCAGCCCTAAAAAGAATACTAAGATATGTTAAGGGCACCCTAAATGTAGGGATTTGGTATCCTAGGACCTCAACCTTTGAATTGTCAGGATACTCGGATTCTGACTACGCTGATTGTAAATTAGATAGAAAGAGCACAAGTGGAAGCTGCCAACTATTAAGAATTAGTCTAGTAAGTTGGTGCAGCAGAAAACAACACTGTGTAGCTCTATCCACAACTGAAGCTGAGTATGTTGCCTTAGGAGAGTGTGTAGCACAACTTTTATGGATGATGCACACTCTTAAGGACTTCCAGCTCAACTACACCCAAACTCAGGTCTTCATTGACAATATAAGCTGAATTAATCTAACTAAGAACCCAATCCAACATTCCAGAACTAATCACATAGAAGTTAAACACCACTTTGTAAGAGATCATGTAGCCAGGGGTGAGATAGTCCTTAAGCATGTAGACTCTAAATCTAACTTAGCTGACATATTCACCAAACCTCTACCTGAGTCTGAGTTCAGCTCACTAAGAAGGCAGTTAGGATTATGCTTAGTAGAATAGGTTAACTCTACTTTTGGTTTTCTTACTGCTTTACTTGATTTAAAATCAGTTTCTAAAAAGAATTTAAAAAAAAACTGCTTTACTTGACTTCAAAATCAACTTTTACTTTGTTTGAAATTTTTTTTAAATAAATTTTTTGACTTAGTTTTATTTTAAAAACTACCCCCTTCAAAACTAGGGCTTTTTCACAAATAGACTTAGCTTAGGCCCTAACCCTAGAACTGCATGCACCTATAGATTTAAAAGCCAACATCTCACAAGCACCTTAGGGTACTTTTGATTGATAACCTAGAAAGGGTTGAGATGCTTAGGTCTTTACCTTAATTCAAGATGTAGATCAGTGCATCTGCAGTAATTGGGGCACTAAATACAACTTAAACAGTAATCAAGTTAAGTGTTAAGTTTAGAAAATCCAACTTGAACAGAACACCTAACTTGACTAACCCTAGCGAAAATTACTGTTTATAACAGTTAGTAAGTAGCTAATTGGGTTAGACAGGTCCCTAAAAGAGAGAATTGAAATTGCTTTGGTTTAGTTTATAGCTTGAACTGGTTCAGTGCAGCACATTATTCAATTATATTGTTATGCAGTTTAGTTTATTTGATATATTGCCTTGTTTTTGATATATGGCAAAGGGGGATAGATAGGAAAAGAGAAAAACTTTAATTTTTCAAAAATTTCTCAATTTTCAATAAAATTTTTTATTTCTTATCCTTTCTTCAAAAAGTACTCAATCTAAGTTTTTCAAAACTGTTTCCAAAGTACTTAAGCTAAGTTCTTTTCAAAACTGCTTTCAAAAGCACTTAAATTATTTTGTTCAAAAGTACTGTGTTTTCAAAATAGATTCTAAGTACTTGACCCAAGAAGGTTTCAAAAGCATCTTCTAAGTACTTAAACTTAAGGTATATTCAAAATACTTATTTCTACCTTCTCTAGAAAAGTTTCTAAGGTTCTAAAAGTACTAAAGAAATTAAAAACTGTTAAAAATTCTTCCAAGAACTTAAAAGATGTTTTAGAAATTTTTTCCACTAAGTTATTTCTCTAAATTTCTAAGTATAAAATTTTTTTGTTCTTTTGAAAAATCTTCTAAGTTTTTGAAAAATTATTTCCATCATGTTTTGACTTAGAATTTTTTTTGCAAACCCCACGAAACATTGAAAAACCTAAGGGGAGATTCCTTCTAGGGGGAGGAAACTATATTGTTATACCAATTGTATGAATTAACTTAACTTTTTGAATCGGGTTGCCATAAATCAAAAAGGGGGAGATTGTTGGTGCAGGAAACACCATATCGAACCTTATTTTGATATTGGCAAAGGATTCAAAGTTAAGTTTATTTGTGATCTAATAAAGTTTCTTGAGTGTGCAGCAAGAAGTCCTAGCGAAGGGCTGCTAGGCACTTAGCGAAGGACTGCCAGGAAACAAAGTCCTAGCGAAGGGTTGCTAGGCACCTGGCGAAGGACTGCCAGGAAACAAAGTCCTAGCGAAGGACTGCTAGGCACCTAGCGAAGGACTGCTAGGCATCGGAACCCTAAGACCCAGCGAAGGGCTGCTGGGCACCTAGTGAAGGGCTGCTAGGAAGCAAAGTCCTAGCGAAGGACTGCTAGGCACCAGGCGAATGACTGCTTGGAACCGAAGCCCTAGCGAAGGACAGCTAGGCTCCAGGCGAAGGACTGCTTGGAACTAAAGACCTGGCGAAGGACTGCTGGGCACCTGGCGAAGGACTGCTGGGCAAAAGTCCAACCGGAGGAGCTGGTTGGCAACAGGTAAATTCTCCTGAGAGGACTAGGTGAGGACGCGTTCCCCATCGAGGGAACAGTAGGCGTCGGTTCGACCTAGGGATCCATTTTGGAGACCCAAAGTCAGAACCAAGACAGCTAAGGCTGTTTAAACCTAATACTTTATTGTTTCATATTGTTTTGGACTAACCCTGGATGCAGGACCGAAGGAACGTGTGTCTGTGTTAGTGATATGAGACAAGTGTCCTAAGGCAATCGCCTTATGATTGTAAACATTTATTTTAATAAATGAAAATTCACTATTTGAGTATGCATGTTTGTGTATTTGATTGAGATCTTAAACTCATCTACTGAATGTCCGCAATATAATTCACAGCATAAGAGAATTTGTGATGAGATCACAACTAGTGATTATCTCTACATATGCAATTGTGAAGTATTGAAAATATCCCTAGTCAATGAATTGATAAAAACGGACTCTCTCAATTCTGTTGAGACTAGCATAGGTTATTATCTAATCAGCTGATTCTCACTGGCTGGCGACATTGGGATGTCCGGAGATAAACATGGATGCTAGTTAAGGGAACTAGTTCATTGGAGTGACTAGCTGTAAAACTTCATATGGTAATCTATATAGATATGTTAGTGAAGTTCTTACTGCAGCTTAAGTGCGATGTTCCTTTGACTTGCGGTGTTCAAGTCATCTTGGTCATAGATACTTATACTTTAACATCTTAAGCAAGCATCTCCAAGGAGGTGTGGACCCAGGATGATTGGGTATAAGCCGAAGTGCTCGAAGATGTTTGAACAGCCTACAAAGGATTCACCACTCCTTGCGAGGAGATGTATACCCAGGCCTATCGTCGGATTGTTACTCAAAGCCTCTGGCCAGAGCATGTCATGTTTAGAGTATGAGTCTCTTAAATACATCAGAGTAATTAGAAATCCAAAGGACGAGAAAGACACTACTTGGGCTAGGTGTGACGTAGTCAGCCTAGTGGGGACTGACACACATAGACCATGTCCTGAACCAAGTGGGTATAAGATGGTGAAGGGAATGGGGCACGATTCACTAGGTGCCACTCATGATCGTTCTATAATTAGTTGATTATAGACGGCCAACATAAATCGAAAGCCTATTTAGTCACACGCACTACGAGTAATCCGAGGGATTTAAAACGAGTTGAAAATTGGATTTTCCGATCAAGAGAAATAAGTCGAATCTGAGTTAATCAGAGGCGCAACGGAAGCTAAAAATGGCTAAGTCTTTTGAAGGCTTATTGGGCGAATTAAATGAGTTTAATTCGCGATGGGTTCGGCTCAGTTTGGCCGGCCAAAGAGGGTGCCAACCCTCTTTGGTTTGGCCGGCCACCACTTGGGGAGAAACCAATTTATTTGGTTTAATTAATAAAATAAATCTAGTGCGATTTATTTTATAAATTATGGATAAATAAATTTATATAAAGAAATTTATAGAAATTTATTCTTTTTTATGGAAATTAAAATGATCCATGGAATGGTTTATTTTAATTCCATGAAATCAATTATGAATTGATTTTACCATAATAAAGAAAATTTATAAATTTCTTGTAAAATTTATTCCATAATAAAAGGAGAGATGTATTTGTTTTATTATAAAGTTAGTTATAATAAAACTTTGCTTAAACGGAATAATTCATTAGAAAATTTATAGGATAAATTTCTTATGAAAATTCCGTTAAGAAGGAGACTTGGCAAGGGAGAGGCTACTATATAAAGGAACCAAAGGCAAGCCTTGAATTCCTAATTGAGTTATCAAGAGATCTAGTAGTTCTCTCCCTCTCTCTCTTATTCTCTTCCTTTCTCTTCCTCCTAGGGCCGGCGCCCCTTTGCTCACCCTAGGGCCGGCGTCCACCCACCTAGGGCCAGCGCATCACCCTCCCAATCCAAGGGATTGCCGTGAGTTGTCATCACCAAGAAGGAGCCAACGAAGAAGAAGAAGAAGCGGATCACGTCTCCTTCCTTCCCGGAATTTAGATTCCGTTTCTTGGTGGTTAGTTTCCTTTCTTCTCACTTGATCTTCTAGTTGTGCCTTTGGAGAATCTAGTAGTTCTCGTCGGCATAAAACTCGTGACTTTGCGAAGTCATCCCGAAGAGAACTCGGCGTGGACGCGAATAGAGGCGGAGCTTCCAAGGGACGCTACGGTTGGATCTCGTCCCTTTCTTCGAGTTACGCAAGGTACAAAGTAAATTAGTTTATTTTTCCGCAAAGTTTTAATTTATGATCATGTCCACACATCATAAGGTTGCATGCTAGATACGTGGTTAAAATAATTTGAGAAATTATTTTATGCTAATTCTTCCGCTGCACGTAAAAATTTAAAATTTTATGAACCCGTATCCTTGTCAACATGCACCTGGTCCCAACAGTAGTATCAGAGCAGGTTAGTGTTCGACATAATCATATAATTATTTTGTGGAAAACTTTGTCATAATCTCAATTTTGGAAAAATTTTCAATTATGGAAATTTTCCAATTATTTTAAATTTTAGATTTAGGAATTTCAAAGTTTGGAAATCCTCATGAAATTTCTCAAACGTTTGAAATATCCTAGTTTCTGAAATTTTATGATAATTGTGAAAACTTCCCATCTTTGAAAACTTTCCAATTTTGGAAATTTTCTATTTTAGAAATTTTCCAATTTTGGAAATATGTAAGTTTTCTTTGTACCAGAAACTTACAATTATTCTGAAAACCTATTATGAAATCTCGTAATTTTAGGCACTTTCTTTCAAGAAAGTCTAGACAAATTTATGGACAATTAATTGACAATTAAATTTGAATTGGTTTTTAAATTGACAACAAAATTCTTTATTTAGGATTGAGCCTTGGGGAGCCGTCCAATTTAAAGTTAGTTGTTGTAATTTAATTTCCCAATTTTAAATGAAATTGTCATGTTTAATTTGGTTACGCTTCCGAAACGGACCAAATTGGATTTACGACAAATTACTTTTCTTTGGGTATCTGAGCCTCAGGGAGCCACCCTTAGAAAACGATTTGTTGTAATTAATTAAATCCATGAATAAAATATGATTTAAGAGGTGATGCTCTTACATATTGTTGTCTCCAAAATTAATTAGGAAAATAGTTTCCTATAGAGTTTCTTAAATGAGATTTTCATGAAAATAATATGTGGTTGGATTAAGGGAATCTATCTCTTAATTTAATAAGATTTGATTTAGAGAAATCAAAGTCTTAAACATATTATTTCCGAAATTGATTATGACAATTTAGGAAATTGTTTCCCAAAACAATTCCTTTAATAAAGTATGAAATTAGAATTAGGAAATCCGGTTCCTAATTCAATTCATGGGACTTGATAAATTTAGTCACATACATACTTTATTAAGGAAATCGTTAGTCATGACATAATTATATGTCATGAATGTGCTTAGAAAAGAAAGGATGAGACCCAAAACCCCTTACAAAATATTAAGGCCAACACCTTCCATTAATATGGTTAGAATCGGAGTTTTATTTCTCGTTTGGGTTGATGGACACATCCATACCCGGCTTGAACCTCAACATGTTCAAACCATGGAATTAGTTTACGAATAATATAGTTGGAGTCAGAGGTCAATCCTTAGTTTTGGTTGTTGGACACATCCAAGCCTGACTAAACGGTTAAATGAGCTCCAACCATATTAAAACTATTTCTTGATTAATGGGTCAGCCTTAAGCTTGGAGCATCGATTTGTTGTGCCACAGCCAAGGTCGATGCAAAGAGAGGTGCAGTTGGGTGCTATGTATAATGTCGCATACTTGTTAATGAGTTAACAACCCAATGATTTATGCAAACATTCAATTAGTTGATAGCATAAAGTGATAGTTACATATATGTGATATGTAATCGGTATAATTACCTACCTTCATAGCTAAGAATAACTTGATGACCACAGCCATGGTTGTTCTTATCTATGGTTGGATATCAACCTATTTGGAGATGTTCCTACAATCTCCCGAATTGATAAAAAGGGTTATTCAATTTGAAAAAAAAATAGGATTTTTAATTAATGTATATTGATATATTCTTTATCATTCTTCTCACATAAGCTCAATTTGTATTTCTAGGTCAATCACTCGATCATGTCTTCTCTAAATTTGCGTTCCATTTTGGACACCAATAAACTGACCGGGCCGAAGTTCATGGACTGGCTTCGAAACCTGAGGATAGTCCTCAAGGCAGAGAAGCTTGCTTATGTCATTGAAGATCAACTTCCCAACCATCCTCCAGAAGGTGTAACTCCAGACCAGCTAGTGGCCTATCAGAAACATGTGACCGATTCTGAACTTGCGAGTTACATCATGCTAGCCTCTATGGTACCTGAGCTGCAAAAGCAGCATGAGCATTTGGATGCTTATACCATCATCTTCCATCTTCATGAGTTGTTTGAAGAGCAGGCGAGATCCGAAAGGTTCGAAGTCTCCAGACTCCTCTTCACCACTAAGATGCAGGAAGGCACTTCTGCCTCGCAGTTTGTGTTAAAGATGTTGGGGTACATTGAGCGACTGAGCACACTCAGTTTTGCAATGGATCATGAACTAAGTATTGACTTAATTCTGAGTTGTTTGCCCAAAAGTTATTCACAATTTGTGATGAACTATCGGATGAACAAACTAGAGACTACCATTCCTGAGTTGCTCAACCTACTGAAGACTGTGGAGCCTTCTATAAAGCCGGATCAAAAGACGGTACTGTTAGTTGGTTCCTCGAAGAAAGGTTCTAAGAGGAAGGCCAAAGAACAGAATAAAGGGAAGAAGAAAAAGGCCAAAAAGACTGAAAAGAAACCAAAAGGAACTTGCCATCATTGTGGCAAGGAGGGTCACTGGCGAAGAAACTGCAAGGTTTATCTTGAGTCCTTGAAGAATAAGGCATCCGATGCCCCATCCTCTTCAGGTATCTTCGTTATTGAATGTCACTCTATTTCCTCAAATACCTGGGTACTTGATACTGGGTATAGCTCACATATATGTAATGACATACAGGGGCTAAGGAATAGAAGAAGACTCGTCAAAGGACAAGCAAATTTGCGAATTGGAAATGAAGCAAAGATTGCTGCTGTTGCCATCGGAACATATTTGCTAAAGCTCCCCACTGGACGTGTCTTAGAATTGGATAATTGTTATTTTGTTCCTTCGTTAATAAAGAACATTGTATCTATTTCATGTTTGAATGAAAAGGGTTATCATTTAACTTTTAGTAACAATTGTTGTTACATAACTTTAAATGGCGTTCTTTATGGGAATGAAACTTTGTGCAATGGTATCTACACGTTAGATTTATCCAATGACGTTTTCAATATCGAAGTTAGCAACAAACGTGCTCGAATAGATAATCGAATAGACTCCTACACTTGGCATTGCCGTCTTGGCCATGTAAGTAAGAAACACATGACCGAATTACACCGATGTGGAATTCTGGAATCATTTGAACCCGGTTCATTTGATACATGCGAATCATGCTTAAAAGGCAAGATGACCAAATTACCCTTTTCTGGAAAAGGTAATCCAGTGGGAGAATTGCTTGGTCTAATACATATTGATGTATGTGGACCAATGTCAACTCTTGCACAAGGAGGCTATAGCTACTTCATCACCTTTATCGATGATCACTCACGATTCGGGTACGTGTTCTTGATGAAACACAAATCTGAAGCTTTTGAGAAATTCAAAGAGTTCAGAAATGAAGTAGAGAAACAGCTTGGCAAAAGTATTAAGATACTTCGATCCGATCGGGGTGGTGAATACTTAAGTCAAGAGTTTCAAGATTATCTTAGGGACAATGAGATATTGTCCCAATGGACTCCGCCATATACACCACAGCATAATGGTGTATCTGAGAGGCGCAACCGAACCTTAATTGACATGGTTAGGTCGATGATGAATCATGCAACTCTTCCAAAATCCTTTTGGGGCTATGCACTTAAGACAGCTGTTTACTTGCTAAACAGAGTCCCGACCAAGGTAGTCTCTACTACTCCATATGAGACATGGAATAGTAAGAAACCTCACTTAACTTACCTTAAGATATGGGGTTGTCCTGCTTATGTGAAGCGGACTGTATCAGACAAATTGGATGCTATGTCTGATAAATGTCTATTTATTGGATACCCTAAGGAAACGAAGGGTTACCAATTCTATCATCCCTTGGAACAAAAGGTGTTTGTTTCAAGGCATGCTGTATTTCTGGAAAAAGAATTTCTTTTACAAGAAAACAGTGGAAGTGACATTGAACTTGATGAAGTTCAAGAAACTCCAATAGACATTACAGAGACACCTAGTCTAGACCTACAACCAATAACTCATAATGATGAGCTATCAGTTGAACCTAAAACAACACCACCTCTTCGTAGATCTGATAGGACACGCAATATTCCAGAGAGATACGGATTTCTCATAAGCGAATCGAATGACGTGTTACTCATAAGCGATGACGAACCTATCAGTTATGAAGATGTTCTGAAATGTTCAGAAAGGGACAAATGGCTTGAAGCCATGAAGTCGGAAATGGATTCCATGTATGAAAATCAAGTATGGGACTTGGTTAACCCACCTGAAGGGATTAAACCCATAGGGTGCAAGTGGGTTTTCAAGAAGAAAACCGACATGGAAGGTAATGTTGTTACCTTTAAGGCTAGATTAGTGGCAAAAGGATATCGTCAGAAACAAGGAATTGATTATGACGAAACCTATTCGCCAGTAGCTATGCTTAAATCCATTCGGATGCTCCTAGCCATACCAGCTCATTATGATTATGAGATATGGCAAATGGATGTGAAAACAGCTTTCCTTAATGGAAACCTGCTTGAGGATGTATACATGATACAACCTGAAGGTTTTACATCGGTTTATAAAACCAAAGTATGCAAGCTTCGACAATCCATATATGGACTGAAGCAAGCATCTAAGAGTTGGAATATCCATTTTGATGAGACAATCAATGAGTTTGATTTCTCACAAAATCCTGACGAACCTTGTGTGTACAAGAAGGTTAGTGAGAGTGCAGTCGTATTCCTAGTATTATATGTCGATGACATATTACTTATAGGAAACGATATATCAGTTTTACAGACAGTTAAAATTTGGTTGTCCAAAACTTTCTCCATGAAAGACCTGGGAGAAGCAACCTATATCCTTGGGATTAGAATCTATAGAGATAGATCAAAACGGTTGCTTGGTCTTTCGCAGTCTACGTATATAGACCGAGTGCTAAAAAGGTTTAGCATGTCGGAATCCAAGAAAGGTTACCTTCCCATTAGGCATGGGATCAACCTTTCAAAGTCTATGTGTCCGCGCACAGAAGATGAAAGGATTTGCATGAATAAGATTCCTTATGCATCCGCGATAGGATCTATCATGTATGCTATGTCATGTACAAGGCCCGATGTATCGTATGCTCTGAGCGTCACAAGCAGATACCAGTCGGATCCAGGAATGTATCATTGGGCGGCTGTCAAGACAATCCTTAAGTGCTTAAGAAGAACTATGGATGTGTTCCTAATATATGGAGAAGGAGATATGGTAATACGTGGGTATACAGATGCCAGTTTCCAGATAGATAAGGATGACTCCAAATCTCAGTCTGGATACGTATTTATTTTGAATGGAGGCGCAATAAGTTGGAAGAGTTCCAAACAAGACACCGTAGCGGATTCTACCACAGAAGCGGAATATATCGCAGCTTCGGAAGCAGCAACGGAAGCAGTCTGGATCAAGAAGTTTGTCTCCGAACTTGGTGTGGTTCCAACCATTGATGAAGCAGTGCCGGTTTACTGCGACAACAATGGAGCTATTGCACAAGCAAAGGAACCAAGGTCTCATCAGCGATCCAAACACGTGCTTCGCCGCTATCATTTGATCAGAGAGATTATAAGTAGGAATGATATACAAATTGAGAAAATTCCCACTGAAAGGAATTTAACGGATCCTTTAACTAAGGCCTTGCCTCAGAGCAAGTTTGAGGGTCATGTTAGAGCCTGTGGTATTGGATACTGTAGCGATTGGCATTAGGCCAAGTGGGAGTTTGTTAGTGATATGAGAGAAGTGTCCTAAGGCAATCGCCTTATGATTGTAAACATTTATTTTAATAAATGAAAATTCACTATTTGAGTATACATGTTTGTGTATTTGATTGAGATCTTAAACTCATCTACTGAATGTCCGCAATACAATTCACAGCATAAGAGAATTTGTGATGAGATCACAACTAGTGATTATCTCTACATGTGCAATTGTGAAGTATTGAAAATATCCCTAGTCGATGAATTGATAAAAACGAACTCTATCAATTCTGTTGAGACTAGCATAGGTTATTCTCTAATCAGCTGATTCTCACTGGCTGGCGACATTGGGATGTCCGGAGATAAACATGGATGCTAGTTAAGAGAACTAGTTCATTGGAGTGACTAGCTGTAAAACTTCATATGGTAATCTATATAGATATGTCAGTGAAGTTCTTACTGCAGCTTAAGTGCGATGTTCCTTTGACTTGCAGTGTTTAAGTCATCTTGGTCATGGAGACTTATACTTTAACATCTTAAGCAAGCATCTCCAAGGAGGTGTGGACCCAGGATGATTGGGTATAAGCCGAAGTGCCCGATGATGTTTGAACAGCCTACAAAGGATTCACCACTCCTTGCGAGGAGATGTATACCCAGGCCTATCGTCGGATTGTTACTCAAAGCCTCTGGCCAGAGCATGTCATGTTTAGAGTATGAGTCTCTTAAATACATGAGAGTAATTAGAAATCCAAAGGACGAGAAAGACACTACTTGGGCTAGGTGTGACGTAGTCAGCCTAGTGGGGACTGACACACACATACCATGTCCTGAACCAAGTGGGTATAAGATGGTGAAGGGAATGGGGCACGATTCATTAGAGCTGCTGAAGGGTTTCAGAATTACTTCTGAGGTCAACCGTTGATCTTTCGATTAATTGGGGGTCATGATGTACTACTAGGTGCCACTCATGATCGTTCTATAATTAGTTGATTATAGACGGCCAACATAAATCGAAAGCCTATTTAGTCACACGCACTACGAGTAATCCGAGGGATTTAAAACGAGTTGAAAATTAGATTTTCCGATCAAGAGAAATAAGTCGAATCTGAGTTAATCAGAGGCGCAACGGAAGCTAAAAATGGCTAAGTCTTTTGAAGGCTTATTGGGCGAATTAAATGAGTTTAATTCGCGATGGGTTCGGCTCGGTTTGGCCGGCCAAAGAGGGTGCCAACCCTCTTTGGTTTGGCCGGCCACTACTTGGGGAGAAACCAATTTATTTGGTTTAATTAATAAAATAAATCTAGCGCGATTTGTTTTATAAATTATGGATAAATAAATTTGTATAAAGAAATTTATAGAAATTTATTCTTTTTTATGGAAATTAAAATGATCCATGGAATGGTTTATTTTAATTCCATAAAATCAATTATGAATTGATTTTACCATAATAAAGAAAATTTATAAATTTCTTGTAAAATTTATTCCATAATAAAAGGAGAGATGTATTTGTTTTATTATAAAGTTAGTTATAATAAAACTTGGCTTAAACGGAATAATTCATAAGAAAATTTATAGGATAAATTTCTTATGAAAATTCCGTTAAGAAGGAGACTTGGCAAGGGAGAGGCTACTATATAAAGGAACCAAAGGCAAGCCTTGAATTCCTAATTGAGTTATCAAGAGATCTAGTAGTTCTCTCCCTCTCTCTCTTATTCTCTCCCTTTCTCTTCCTCCTAGGGCCGGCGCCCCTTTGCTCACCCTAGGGCCGGCGTCCACCCACCTAGGGCCGGTGCATCACTCTCCCAATCCAAGGGATTGTCGTGAGTTGTCATCACCAAGAAGGAGCCAACGAAGAAGAAGAAGAAGCGGATCGCGTCTCCTTCCTTCCCGGAATTTAGATTCTGTTTCTTGGTGGTTAGTTTCCTTTTTTCTCACTTGATCTTCTAGTTGTGCCTTTGGAGAATCTAGTAGTTCTCGTCGGCATAAAACTCGTGACTTTGCGAAGTCATCCCGAAGAGAACTCGGCGTGGACGCGAATAGAGGCGGAGCTTCCAAGAGACGCTACGGTTGGATCTCGTCCCTTTCTTCGAGTTACGCAAGGTACAAAGTAAATTAGTTTATTTTTCTGGAATGTTTTAATTTATGATCATGTCCACACATCATAAGGTTGCATGCTAGATACGTGGTTAAAATAATTTGAGAAATTATTTTATGCTAATTCTTCTGCTGCACGTAAAAATTTAAAATTTTACGAACCCGTATCCTTGTCAACATGCACCCGGTCCCAACAGTCTGTAGCTCAGAATTCCCAAAGGAGAGTGGCATGTAGCTGAGCAGGGTGCCCCCACTGTCCCGGCAGTCCTTCGCCTGGAGCCTAGCTGTCCTTCGCTAGGGCTTCGGTTCCAAGCAGTCCTTCGCCTGGTGCCTAGCAGTCCTTCACTAGGTCTTTGCTTCCTAGCAGCCCTTCGCTAGGTGGCCAGCAGCCCTTCGCTGGGTCTTAGGGTTCCGATGCCTAGCAGTCCTTCGCTAGGTGCCTAGCAGTCCTTCGCCAGGTGCCTAGCAGCCCTTCGCTAGGACTTTGTTTCCTGGCAGTCCTTCGCCAGGTGCCTAGCAGCCCTTCGCTAGGACTTTGTTTCCTGGCAGTCCTTCGCCAGGTGCCTAGCAGCCCTTCGCTAGGACTTCTTTCTGCACACTCAGGTAACTTTATTAGATCACAAATAAACTTAACTTTGAATCCTTTGCCAATATCAAAATAAGGTTCGATATGGTGCTTCCTGCACCAACAGGTTTGGTATACCACGTGAGAAGAGTCAATAGTTAGGATTAAGAGTTGTTAAGTACTTATAAATTTCACCGTGAGCTACCCTTGTAACATAATGGTTTAAGTTTTACTAGAGTTTGATTCTTGTTATGATTAGTGAATAGTTTAGTTTTATTTTATTAACCTTACGAATAGCTAAATTTATGTCCTTGATATAGGACCTTGAGTTGGACTCGCACGGTTGATCGTGAAGAGGTTATTTTGGGTGCATTCTACAATAAAGGCGGGTACTTCTCCTTTGTGTTCTTGTATTTCTTTTACCTTAAATGCATGCTTTATTATGTCTGAATAGGTCTGCTTAACCTTGTTCTTTGCTGTTGGTTATTTTAATATCGTCGTTGATACTTTCTTTGTTTGACCTTCGAGTTTAATCGAAAATTTGTATCAGTACAATCTCTCGTTGTTTTTCGATTATGTAAGGTATCGCTCGTACGCGAGTACTTAGTTGTTCATTAAACACCACTAGGATGGTTGACATTAGAGACACCCTACCTAGTAGTTTAGTTGCATATTCGTTGGTTTCTGGTTTGTTACTTTTGTTGTTGCATCGTGGTTATTCGGTTGTTCATTGTTATTCGGTTGGTTGTGCTTATTGGTATCATGCACCATACCTGCATCGTTGTATACTAACAACTGTTGGGCTTCCATGTGGTTAAGCCGTTGTCAGTCATTTAGTTACTTTGCCACTCAACCACTTGTTGTGGTAGTTGCTAGAGCGGGAGCAACCGTCCTGTTGCGCCACACTCGACCACTCATGTACAGTGGATGTTAGAGTTGTAGGCAAGCAGTTGAGACCCTCACCGTTGTTTTCGAGGGATATCAGAGCTGTTGATAGCTCCCCCTATATATCGGGGTTTTGGAGTAGTTGACTCCCAAACATCTTGTTCACTCAACCACATCTATCAGTGGTATTCGTTGGAGTGCGTATAGTTGTCACAACCCTACCCACTCGACCACACAGATGTGTTGTGTTAGCGGCTTGACTGGCGTCAGGAGTGACACATGTCATTGCATCATATGCATCTATTGCATTTATGCATTTTCTTGTGTTTGTTGCATTTATATGAGCTATGGTTGCTGCATTTGGTTAACATGTATATTTATTGATAATATGTTATCTTGTATGTTTTCATGTTGTTTTATATAGGCTTTGGTGTTCTCTATTTCCTAGAGACTGTACATCGTTGTTATCAGTTGCTTCTTATATCTTTATGATGTCATGCAATTGTCTACTCATATACCCGCAGAGTCCGCTCGGACTCACCACCCTTGCTTCCTATTTTTATTTCAGGTAGCAAGTAGATGCACTACTTGGAGCTAGGAGAGGATCTAGTTGCTAGTCCCACAGTATTGAGTCGGTTTAAGATTTGGTTTAGTGTACATATTTATTTCGTATTTACTTCTTAGTCTGGTATTTGTTTTCCTTGTCTGGTATCGTCTTGAAGGTTTTTCGTATTATCTCTTATTGAGCTATTATGCTCGTTTGGACTCATGTTGGTTTATTGAGCTGTTATGCTCGTTTTAGCTTTATTTTTACTAAAAGACGTAAAATGTTTTACGATGTTTAAGTTATTTTATCTTTTTTTTCATATTGATATAAACTGCGTGGTTGTGCCTTTTTATTTTCAATTTTGATGGCTGAGCCATCTTTTGTGTGAGAGATTATGTATTATATGTCCCAACTTGTTCGCCGTACAGGGGAGATGTTGCCGGATTTTCGAGTAAGCATGTGCCTCTTGGGGCATGACAGCCACACTCAGTTGGAGTTGTGAGCAGACAGTTGGTACTCCCCAAGTGTTTGGAGTCCCCACATAAATTTTCAAGGATATATAGTGACAGGTATTACGGCTTTTTCATATGATATGCATATTCGATTATGATTTGTATTTATTATATAATCTACATCTGCTAGGCAGTACTAGCAATTTACTGAGGTATTAGGGGGATTTCTGATCATGCCCTTACATGTTGCATTGATTTTTTCATGTATGTTTATTTGTACAGATGCATTCGTTTTATGTTCTTTATTCCAGAGACTGTATATTGTTAATTCCATATGATTGTTTTACCTTTTTTATAGATCATACATTTATCTACTCTTATACCCACAGAGTTCCGCTTGGAACTCACCACCATTTGATTTCCTTTTTATTTCAAGAAGTTGATAGAGGTGTCTCGTGCTGCCAGAAGAGGATCCACCTACGAGTCCCTTAGCGTTGATGATTATTTCGTATTTTCCTAGACTTATATTTATTTTTGATGGGCGTATCACTATTCTTATTTCGTCAATAGACTTATTTTAGTTTATGGTTTTAGAGTTATGATTTTGTATTATGGAGTTGGTACGTATATCGTCAGACTTTCGTCTTATCATATTTATCGTTCGAAGTTTATTAAGTTTAGAAATTATTATATTATTAATATCTGCATGGTTGTGATTGTGTGAATGTCAACCGAGTATGACTGAGCATTATATCTATGGAGATGTGTATGTATAACTTTCAGATTGTTCCCCATGTAAGGGAGGTGCTACCCAATTTTCTAGCAAAGCATGGACCTTTGGGGGTGTGACAAATAGAGATAGATAGTTCATGGTCAAAAAGACATATATGAAAATCAAAGTATAGAGTTTCCCAGGTAAGAAATAAGAACTTAATTGTACCTAACAAAATAAATGCATATACTCGATACCTACCTACAAGTATTCTATAATAATCAGTAATCACTGGAATTCTTCAACACATCTGGTCATACTACATGAGCAACACATAGTGTTGGTGCAGACAACACCCAAGTCGAACCTGTATTTTGATAATGACAAAGAGTTCAAAAGTTAAGATGTTATGTTGATCTAACATGTTCACTAAGTGTACAGGAAAAGAAGCCCTAGGTACACTAGGCACGAAGTCCTGGTCGAGGACTGGGCACGAAGCCCTGGCAAGGAGCTGGACACCGAAGACCTGCTTGGAAGGTGGGCACGAAGTCCTAGTCGAGGACTGGGCACAAAGCCCTAGCAAGGAGCTGGGCACCGAAGACCTGCTCGGAAGGTGGGCACGAAGACCTGGTCAGGTGCATCGGGCAAATGTCCAACCGGAGGAGCCGGTTGGCAAAAGGTAAACTCTCCTGAGAGGAGTAGGTGAGGACGCGTTCCCCGTCGAGGGAACAGTAGGCGTCGGTTCGACCTAGGGCTCCATTTTGGAGACCCAAAGTTAGAACCAAGACCGCTACGACTGTAAAACTCACTAACATTCTTGCTTTGTTTTGTGTGGCACTAACCCTGGATGCAGGACTGAAGGAACGAGTTTCTGTAGCTCAGAACGCCCCAAAGGTGAAGGGTAGCAGCTGGGCAGGGCGCCCCGGAGGTCCCGGGCGCCCCTAAGGTGAAGGCAAGACAAGCTGAGCAAGTAACACTTCAGAAGCTCACTGGGCAGGGCGCCCCCATGCTCCCGGGCGCCCCGGATGCCTTGGGCGCCCTGTGCTCAAGCCAACGAAGCGCATAGAGTTTATCCAGCCGAGAAGCCAGCTGATTGAGTCAACCAGGGCACCCCCTGCTTCCCGGGCGCCACCGTCAAACCTCGAGCCTGATCCTGGAGGGATAAAGGCTGACCGAGAGTTTGTCGGATCGTGTGACACGTGGAGGGCGCCCCCAACGTCCAGGGCGCCCCAGGTGCACTATATAAGGGGCTCGACCCCTATGGCTTCTCAACACAACATTCCAACGCCAATACACTCTTCTACTCAAGCGCTCTACTCCAGAAACCTCCCATCTCGAGATTGAAGCGCCGACGACGACCCTCTGCTCCGAAGTACAATCCACACCGGGCGTCGGTAACGAAAGAGCTTAATTTTCTATTTACTGTACTACAACTATAAAATTTCTTTGTAAACATTAGCGCACATATATAATTGCCTGCAGTAAACGGTCAACGATCGTGGGCCTTGGAGTAGGAGCCGACCGCGACTCCGAACCAAGTAAAATCGCTTGAGTTCGCGTGTGTGTTTCTCTATTTTCCACTGCTTATTCTCTTTACGAATCCGAAAACGTTTTACGATATTCACCTCCCCCTCTATCGTTCTTCTCGATCCAACAAGTGGTATCAGAGCGGGGAAGCTCAAATTTAGTGCAACCACCAATTTGAGAATTTTTCGGATTTTCTTCGAATTGTTTTAATTTTTTTTCTTCAAAATTTTATAGTTAATCGAGACCGGTGCAACACCACTCGATAATTATTTTTTTTGTCCCGCACTGCTAATCCAAGACCAAGTCTTGGGATATTTTTCTCTTTTCTCTGTCTTTTTCAGTAAATACTTAATGGCCATGCAAGAAGGCTTCAGTACCGCAAGACCACCGCTCTTCAATGGGGAGGATTTCTCCTACTAGAAGAGCAGGATGGAGGTCCACCTGAAAACTCAGGTGGACATGTGGATAATAATCCAGTCTGGACTGGAAATACCAAAGAATTCTGACGGAGAACAACAATCTTACACTGATTGGGACGCTTCACTCAAAAAGAAAATTGAAGCTGATGCCAAAGCGGCCCAAACGCTCCAATGTGGCCTAACTAAAGAGGAACTGAACCGGGTGGGTCCATTCAACAGCGCAAAAGAACTATGGGGTAAGCTGATTGAATTACACGAAGGAACCTCCGACACCCGAATCAACAAGAGGGACCTACTTCTGAACAAGCTGTATACTATTAAGATGAACGACAACGAATCTGCAGCTCTGCTCCACGCCAGAATTCAGGAGCTGATGAACGGTCTACACACCATCGGTCACAAGGTAGAAAACCATGATCTGATCAGGTATACCCTTAACGCCTTCCCAAGAAACACCTTATGGGCATCTATGGTAGATGCGTACAAAGTTTCATGGGATTTGTCCAAAATTAAATTAGATGAACTATTTTTCGAACTTGAATTACATGAGCAGACTAACTGCACACTGGCCGAGAAAGACATTGCCTTTATTGCAGGTAAAACTGGAAAGACAACCAAGAAGAAGCCTCAACCTGAGCCCGAGTCTGATTCAGATTCAGACTCAGAAGTCAGCGAAGGACATCGACCCAAGCTGGTCCGGCTTGCCCGGAACTATTACAAGGAATTGAAGAATCAATCCAACAGAAGAAAAACTAGCCAAAAGAAGGACGATCCAGCTGAACCAACGAAGAACAAATCAAGTGTGACTTGTTTCGAATGCAACAAAAAGGGTCATTTCAAATCGGAATGCCCTAACCTAAAAGAAGCCAAGAAAGCAAGAAGAAAGAAGGCTCTTCAAGCAATGTGGGATGAGTCTTTCTCAAAAGAAGAAGAAGAAGAGACCCCACAGTCGACCCTGCTTGCACTAACCGCCTTAGAAGAAATCGAGACGAGTCAGAGTTGGAGCCGGACGACGGCAAACTCACGTTTTCAGAGGATGGCGGAATCATTGAACATAAAGATTTGGACCAATGGATGTTTGATAGCGGGTGCTCCAGACACATGACTGGAGATAAATTGAAATTCACCAAACTCAAGTTCAAGAACCTAGGATCAGTAGCATTTGGCAACAATGCTACACTCAAGGTGATTGGGTCAGGTAATATTGAACTTAAATCTGACTTTGTTATTAAGAAAGTTCTTTTGGTTAAAGATTATAAATTTAATTTGCTTAGCATAAGTCAATTGTGTGATACTGGTTATGTAGTTACCTTTACCAATTCTAACTGCCTGATTAGAAACCTGCAAGACTCAGAAATCATGCTTAAGGGCACTAGGAAAAATAATGTTTATACTATAAACCTACCCCTAATACCCAAATGCATGTTAACTCAGTTAGAACAGTCAAACCTCTGGCATAGGAGATTAGGTCACACTAATCTAAGAATAATTTTAAAAATCACCCAACTTGGCCTAATTAAAGGTATCCCTAAAATTAAGAACCATGAAAACATAATATGTAAATCATG
The DNA here is from genome assembly GCA_024364735.1 of Boesenbergia rotunda. Taxonomy (NCBI): domain Eukaryota; kingdom Viridiplantae; phylum Streptophyta; class Magnoliopsida; order Zingiberales; family Zingiberaceae; genus Boesenbergia; species Boesenbergia rotunda. Next base: position 23,686 of record JAGFNQ010007387.1, on the reverse strand, counting down.
TAATCAAGGTAAACAAACCAGGTATAATCACAAACTAATTCAGTCTGATCTAACTCAAACCACACTTGAGCTCCTGCACCTTGACCTATTTGATTCACATGGAGCCAAGTCACTAAGCGGAAACCGGTACTACTTAGTAATAATTAATGATTACTCTAGGTTTACCTGGGTTAGGTTTCTAAAGACCAAAGATGAAACCCTAAACCTATTTAATTACTTTTGTAAGCTAATTGAAAATCAAAACGATACAAAAATCAAAAGACTTAGGAGTGACCACGGAGGAGAGTTTGAAAATCAACGATTCGAGGAGTTTTGTAAGGTAAATGGGTATATACATGAATTTTCGTGTCCTAGAACACCCTCAGCAAAATGGGATAGTCGAAGGAAAAATAGAACCCCATAGGAAACCGCTAGGGCTATGCTCAATGAATTCAACTTAGCTAACCAATATTGGGCAGAAGCAATTAGTATGGCTTGCTACATCCAAAATAGGGTCCTAATTAACAAACGATACAATAAAACACCCTATGAATAATTATACTACCATAGACTTCCAAACTTACACTACCTAAGGGACTTTGGGTGTAAAGTCCATATCCTAAACACCAAGGACTATCTAGGTAAATTCCAATCTAAGTCAACCCCAGGCATTTTCCTAGGATATTCAACAACAAGCAGAGCCTATAGGGTTTACAACAAACAAACTAAGAAAATTGAAGAAACAACAAATCTAATATTTGATGAAGAAATCAACTCAAAATCTGATAATCCAGATCTAACTTCATCAAATACTGATCAAGAAGATGAACAAACTGTTGAACCTTTAATTGAATCATTAGATGAACCAAATATTGAACCAACTACTGAGCTAATTGAACCAATAATTGAACCAACCCAAGTAGTTGAATCAAATATTGAACCAAATCGACCAGCCGGATCTAAGGCTGAACCAAGTTCCAGAAAAACCAAGAAACCCAGACTCAATCACCCAACTGATCAAATTGTGGGTGATCTAACTTTAGGAGTCAGAACTAGGTCTTCCTATAGGAACCTTAGTCAGATAGCAATGATTTCAAAAATTGAACCTAAGACTATAGAGGAAGCCTTACCTGATCCTGATTGGATCATAGCTATGCAAGAAGAGTTAGCCCAATTTGAGAGGAACCAAGTCTGGGAACTAGTACCTAAACCTGAAGGCAAATCCATCATTGACACTAAGTGGGTTTTTAGGAATAAGCTAAATGATCAAGGAGAAATAGTCAGAAATAAAGCCCGCTTAGTAGCGAAAGGATCCAGTTAAGTAGAAGGGTTAGATTATGACGAAACCTATGCCCCAGTAGCAAGACTTGAGTCCATTAGGATGTTATTAGCATTTGCATCCCATGAAGGATTTAAACTGTACCAAATGGATGTAAACTCAGCCTTTCTAAATGGATTCATTAAGGAAGAAGTCTATGTAGGACAACCCCCTGGTTTTGAGGAATTAAAAAGACCTGACTATGTTTACAAACTCACTAAAGCACTTTATGGACTCAAACAAGCACCTAGGGCCTGGTATGAACACTTATCAACCTACCTAACTTCTAAAGAATTTAAACAAGGACAAATTGACTCAACCTTATTTATTAAGAGCCTAGGAAAAGAAATCATTATTGCCCAAATCTATATCGATGACATAATCTTTGGGTCCACCAACTCAAATTTTCTAAAAGAATTTGTTAAAATAATGGAAAATGAATTTGAAATAAGCTTAGTTGGTGAACTAAATTTCTTTCTAGGGTTACAAATTAAACAAACTAGGGATGGAAACTATGTCCATCAATCCAAATATGCTAAGGAGTTAATAAAGAAATTTAAAATGGATAACTCTAAAAGAATAAGTACCCCCATGGCCACAAATGTAAAAATAGATAGTGATCCTGATGGTAAACCAGTAGACCTTAAACTCTATAGAAGTATGATTGGAAGTCTACTGTACCTTACAGCCAGCAGACCTGATATCCTTTTTGCTGTAGGAATGTGTGCTAGATACCAAACCTGTGCTAAGGAAACGCACTTAGCAGCCCTAAAAAGAATACTAAGATATGTTAAGGGCACCCTAAATGTAGGGATTTGGTATCCTAGGACCTTAACCTTTGACTTGTCAAGATACTCAGATTCTGACTACGCTAGTTGTAAATTAGATAGAAAGAGCATAAGTGGAAGCTGCCAACTATTAGGGAATAGTCTAGTAAGTTGGTGCAGCAGAAAACAACATTGTGTAGCTCTATCCACAACTGAAGCTGAGTATGTAGCTTTAGGAGAATGTGTAGCACAACTCTTATGGATGATGCACACTCTTAAAGACTTTCAGCTTAACTACACTCAAACTCAGGTCTACATTGATAATATAAGCTTAATCTAACTAAAAATCCAATCCAACACTCCAGAACTAAACACATAGAAGTCAAACACCACTTTGTAAGAGATCACGTAGCCAGGGGTGAGATAGCTCTTAAGCATGTAGATTCTAAATCTAACTTAGCTGACATATTCACCAAACCCCTACCTGAATCTGAGTTCAGCTCACTAAAAAGGCAGTTAGGATTATGCTTGGTAGAATAGGTTTACTCTACTTTTGGTTTTCTTACTGCTTTCTTGATTTGAAAATCAGTTTCTAAAAACAATTTTAAAACTGCTTTACTTGATTTCAAAATCAGCTTTTAATTAGTTTGAAATTTTTTTTTTGGCATTTCTTTTTAATAATTTTTTGACATAGTTTTATTTTCAAAAACTACCCCCTTCAAAACTAGGGCTTTTTCGCAAATGGACTTAGCCTAGGTCCTACCCCTAGAACTGCATGCACCTATAGATTTAGAAGCCAGCATCTCACAAGCACCTTAGGGTACTTTTGACTGATAACCTAGAATGGGTTGAGATGCTTAGGTCTTTGCCTTAATTCAAGATGTAGATTAGTGCATCTCTAGTAATTGGGGCACTAAATATAACTTAAACAACAATCAGGTTAAGTGTCAAGTTTAGAAAATCTAACTTGAACAGAACACTTAACTTGACTAACCCTAGCGAAAACTACTATTTATAACAGTTAGTAAGTAGCTAAGTGGGTTAGACAGGACCCTATAGAGACAATTTAAATTGATTTGGTTCAGTGTATATCTTGAATTGGTTCAGTACACCACATTATTCTTTTGATATATCCTTATGCAACTAATTTTTGCTATATTGCTTTGTTTTTGATATATGGCAAAGGGGGAGAGATAGGAAAGGAGAGAAGGTTTAAAAAAATTTTCAAGTTCAAAATAAATAAATTTTCAAAACTTTATTTTTGTTCAAAAAGTACTTAGCCTGTCTTCAAAACTGTCTTTTTCAAAACTATTTCAAAGTACTTAATCTAAGTTGCTTTCTAAGTACTTGACTTAAAGTGTTTTACAAAAATTTCTAAGTACCTGACCTAAATTGTTTTCAAAAATTTCCAAGTACTTGACTTAATCCAATTTCAAAATTATTTTTAAGTACTTGACCCAAACTGTTTACAAAAGTATTTCTAAGTACTTAAACTCAAGCTATGTTCAAATTTTTTCTAAGTATTTATCTTAAATAGAAAAGTTTCTAAAGTACTAAAGAGATTGAAATTTTTTTAAAATTTTCTAATAAGTTATTGACTTAAATTTTTCTAAGTGTACAAACCAAAACTTTTTTGACCAAATTTCTTTTGGAAAATATTTTCTAAAACTTCTATTGAAAAATGTTCTAAGTGTTGAAAAAATCAATTCCATCCTTAGACTTAGAAATTTTTTCAAACCCCATGAACATTTGAAAAACCTAGAGGGAGATTCCTTCCGGGGGGAGGAAACTAAACTGTTATATCACTTGTTTTTAACTTAACTCTTTGAATCGGGTTGCCATAAATCAAAAAGGGGGAGATTGTTGGTGCAGAAAACACCCAAGTCGAACCTGTGTTTTGATAATGGCAAAGGGTTCAAAAGTTATGATGTTATGTTGATCTAACATGTTCACTAAGTGTACAGGAAAAGAAGCCCTAGGTACACTAGGCACGAAGTCCTGGTCGAGGACTAGGCACGAAGCCCTGATAAGGAGCTGGGCACCGAAGACCTACTTGGAAGGTGGGCACAAAGTTCTAGTCGAGGACTGGGCACGAAGCCCTAGCAAGGAGCTGGGCACCGAAGGCCTGCTCGGAAGGTGGGCACGAAGACCTGGTCAGGTGCATCAAGAAAAAGTCCAACCGGAGGAGCCGGTTGGCAAAAGGTAAACTCTCCTGAGAGGAGTAGGTGAGGACGCATTCCCCATCGAGGGAACATTAGGCGTCGGCTCGACCTAGGGCTACATTTTGGAGACCCAAAGTCAGAACCAAGACAGCTACGACTGTAAAAGTCACTAACATTCTTGCTTTGTTTGTGTGGCACTAACCCTGGATGCATGACCGAAGGAACGAGTTTCTGCAGCTCAGAACGCCCCAAAGGAGAGGGGCAGCAGCAGGGTAGGGCACCCCGGAGGTCCCGGGCGTCCCCAAGGTGAAGGCAAGACAAGATGAGCAAGTAACGCTTTAGAAGCTCACTGGGCGGGGCGCCCCCATGCTCCCGGGCGCTCCCGGGCGCCCCCGTGTTCCCGGGCGCCCAGGATGCCTCGGGCGCCCTGGGCTCAAGCCAATGAAGAGGATAGAGTTTATCCAGCCGAGAAGCTAGCTGATTGAGTCAACCAGGGTGCCCCCTGCTTCTCGAGCGCCCCCGTCAAACCTCGAGCCCAATTTTGGAGGGATAAAGGCTGACCGAGAGTTTGTCGGATCGTGTGACACGTGGAGGGCGCCCCCAACGTCCAGGGCACCTCCAGGTGCACTATATAAGGGGCTCGACCCCTATGGCTTCTCAACACAACTTTCCAACGCCAATACACTCTTCTACTCAAGCGCTCTACTCCAGAAACCTCCCATCTCGAGATTGAAGTGCACATATAGAATTGCCCGCAGTAAACATTTGCGCACATATAGAGCTTAATTTTCTGTTTACTGTACTACAACTATAAAATTTCTCTGTAAACATTTACGCACATATAGAATTGCCCGCAGTAAATGGTCAACGGCCGTGGGCCTTGGAGTAGGAGCCGACCGCGACTCCGAACTAAGTAAAATCGCTTGAGTTCGCGTGTGTGTTTCTCTATTTTCCGCTTCTTATTCTCTTTATGAATCCGAAAATGTTTTACGATATTCACCCCCCTCCCCTCTATCGTTCTTCTCGATCCAACACATAGTAGCATAAATATGTATGACATATGATGTATGGATAATGTCAAACATATGCAATAACAATCATATCTCAATGATATATAACATATCATATCTCAAACATATCATCATATCATACGCATATGCGATAACTCCAATGATACCCTATGCAACATATGCATATGTATGAATGTGCTACTCCAACACACTGTTGGATCGGGTTGGCCCAGCTAGAGGGGGTGAATAGACGGTTATAAAAAAATTAAATGGAGGCACCCGCCTTTTAAAAAGAAACTTGGTCGCAACTGAGAACGTTGCTTCCAAAGCAGTGGATGCTCAATAAAAATCTCGTTATGGCGGAGAAGCCTTACAACACAAGCACGCTAGACATTAGAGATTTTGCAAGTGTATGAATTGATTTCTAAAGCTAAAACTCTAAGTCTATATATAGCCTAAGAGAATAAATCTGGATTGTTGATTGTTGATAAATTTTCTCTTGGCCGTTGATCCATGGATGTAATCTAGACGGTTGATCTTGGATGGGATTAAATTGCATCCATTGGATCTGATTAAAGGATAAGGTTTTATCCTTTATGAGATAAAGTTTACTTAAAACTTTATCTTCTACTCGAGACTTTAGTGTTGTGATCACTAATTTATTGACTTCGCCCACTATTCCAAGTTGTAAACATGGAGACATGTGTTGCTTGAGGTTTCGGGTTCGAATTCTTTTAGCAACAAATAAATTCTCTTTTTATTGGGCGCTTGGTTTGACCTGGTCAAACTCACCAGCCTTTTGGTTCTTCGTCTTCTTGGTGATTACCGACCAACCAGAGTTAGGCTCATCCGAACCCAACACCGGCCTTTTGCCCCTCGAGCCTTCTTCCTCCCAGCTTCCCGTCCCTCGGACGTCGCGCACATCCTTCTCGATCCATGGGCATACTCTTCCGTAACTTTTGCGTGCCTCGGATTGCACCGAGCCCGTCGGCTCACTACCCCGCACAATCATTCTCGTCCGCTACGTCTTATGCTCGACTTCTTCCGTACCTATGCTCCAGCACACTTATTAGAGGGATTAGAAAACACAGGACCTAACTTAACCTAGTTGATCACATCAAAACTAACCGGGGTATCAACAATCTCCCCCTTTTTGATGTGCATCAACTCAGGTTCAGTTAGGGTTAAAACAAAAAATAAAACTTAACTAAGTTAAAGAATTTAATCATAAAAACATAATTGATAAGTCTATGCAAAAAAAACTATCTCCCCTTGAACCTCAGTCTTACTCTCCCTCTTTGATCACAACAAAAAATGAGAAAACATGATTAGAGAGGGAAAAAAATTTTGAGTGCGATAAAAAAATATTCTAAGTGAAAAAAATCACATTGCCATAAATTTTTTAAATTTAAAATGACATATTTTTTCGAAGTTAATTCTATTTTTTTTATCAAATTTTAAAAATTAAAAAAATCAAATTTCAATAAACAATTCATAAAAAATTGAACTTCTAAAAAAATTCTGAATATTTTTGTTAAAGTTGAAGATGAAGATATGAGTTTGGATAAAAATTTTGAAAAACTTACAATTTTTTTGAAAAGCTCATATCCAATTCATATGAGTTTAGATATGAGCTTTAAATAAATGAAAAACTTACAGATAAGAGTTTTTAAAAGAATAAATTTAAAAAATTCAAAAAATACTTCGTAATATTTGAAAAAATTATAATGAGTTCTTTCTCCTAAACTCTTAATTTCAAATTTCGAGTGGAAAATCATAAAAAAATAATTCAAAGAATTTTGAAAAATTCCCAGTAGATGGACAACATAATTGTACAAAAAAAAATAAAGACATAATAATTTTTTTTTAAAATGCGCACATATATAATAAAAAAAACTTATTAGTTTAATACAATTTTAGGAACCCAAATAAATTCTTGCCTACAAGATTAATTAAAAACTTAGGTGGAATATAACTTTTTGCACTTTTTTAAATTGGCCCTAATGGTTTTTAAAATACTAATTTAAATTATCAGGAAAACTATTTTTGTTTTGGCGTAAATATGGAATATCAAGTTCTAATTTTTGCACTAGGTTTTTCAAATTATCATTTTCATTTTTCAAAATCTCAGAAGAGGATGTTAGTGCCAATTCTTTTTTTAATTTTTAATTTTCTTTTTCTAATCTACCATTAGATTTGAGCAAGGTTTTAACTTCTGCATACAACTGATCATGAGGAAGAAAACAAACCTCACTTACCGGGTCGCTTTCGAAAAGCAAGGTTCATACTTCGTCATCACTTTCTTCTGACGTCTCTCCCCCTTCATCAGTGCTCCCTTCTTGATGACTTGCCATCAGCGCAAGTCCCACATATTTTCGACCTTCCATCTCTTCTAACGAGGACTCGCCCCAGGTGGCCTCTGAGGTACCTTCATGCAATTCCAGAAATTTCTCCCAGAGCTCTTTTGCTGAGTTGTAATTCCCGATGCGGTTGACTTCTTGCACGGGAAGAACGACTAGCAAATGAAATTTTGCTTTGTCATTTGCTACAAAGTCCGCTTGCTCCTTCTTGGTCCACGACTCTACTTTTTTATCCTCTCCATTGTTGTCTTTAGGAACTGAAAAACCATTTTTCATAATTAGTAGCAATTCAATATCAGTTTTAAAAAAATACCTGCATTCGGCGCTTCTACATCACGAACTCCGCCTCAAACTTTGGCAGGTAAATTACTGCTCCAACCATTTTCTCGTAGTTGTTACAGTCGGCAATTAGTCCTTCTGCGGCAACCTTGGTTCTGATCCCACTTGTTCGATCAGGTTGGCTCGGCTAGAAGGGGGTGAATAGACGGTTATAAAAAAAATTAAATTCGAGGCACTCGTCTTTTAAAAAAAACTTGGTCACAACTGAGAACGTTGCTTCCAAGGCTGTGGGCGCTCAATAAAAATCTCCTTATGGCGGAGAAGCCTTACAACACAAGCACGCTAGACTTTAGAGATTTTGCAAGTGTATAAATTGATTTCTAAAGCTAAAACTGTAAGTCTATTTATAGCCTAAGTGAATAAATCTAGATTGTTAATTGTTGATGAATTTTCTCTTAGCCGTTGATCCATGGACGTATTTTGGACGGTTGATCTTGGATGGGATTAAACTGCATCCATTGGATCTGATTAAAGGATAAGGTTTTATCTTTAAGAGATAAAGTTTAATTAAAACTTTATCTTTTGCTCGAGACTTTGCTATTGTGATCTCTAACTCGTTGACTTCGCATGATATCCCAAGTGGTAAATATAGAGACATGTGTTGGATGAGCTTTTGGGTTTGAATTCTCTTAGCAACAAATAAATTCCCTTTTTATCAGGCATCTAATTTAACTTGGTCAAATTGAACAGTCTTTTGGTTCTTCGTCTTCTAGGTGATTTTCGGCCAATCAGAGTTAGGCTCTCCCGAATCCGACTCCTGCCATTCACCCCTCGAGCCTGCTTCCTCCCGGCTTCCCGTCCCTCGGACGTCGGACACATCCTTCTCGATCCACTGGCGTACTCTTCCACAACTTCAGCGTCCTTCGGATTGCACCGAGTCCATCAGCTCACTTCCTCTCACAATCCTTCTCGTCCACTACGTCTTATGCTCGACTTCCTTCTAACCTAAGCTCCTGCATACTTAGCAGAGGGATAAGAAAACACATGACCTAACTTATGGCCAATTGGCATGGTCCCCTATACACATAAATACTGATCGACTGATATATTCCTTTCCCTGCACCACTTTATAGCTGGAGCCTAATTAACCTTCTACCATGGCCCTTAACCCACCTATCCTATTGGGCCAAACTGAGCCTTCTCCTTTAGGGTTCTTTATTGGGTCTCTAGAGAATCATCATGTCTATCACCTTGATTAAGACGAGGATAGCATTACCCTACCACTTCCATAAAAACTGACATGCTTCCGTGACAGGATCAACTGCTCAGTGAGTTTGTAGCCCCAATACACAGTTTCTCAGTGACCCAATAGCCTAAACACTGACATGCTCAGTCAATCCTTGATAGAATCTCTATATTATAAGTAGAAGTGACACCTTGATGGTGGAGGGTCACTAAAGGTGTACATATATATAAGGGTTCCTCCTCCACAGTGCAGATATACTATAAGCCCCCTTCTTCTACATTTCCACTTTGACATTATTTGATTTGAGTGTCAGAGTGTCTACGTCGAGGACCCTCCTGACCTTGCTCCTGACCTCGTTTGGTGTTCCTCGCAGGAGCCTTCCCACGATCATCCCAGGTAGCTTCATGTTTTCGACAAATTCACATTGTTGCTATGTTGGTTTCCATTGGTAACATGCTATTCTTTGTAGATCAAGGATTGGATCAACTTGACATTGTTTGTGGAATACTTTATTTCCTCACCTAATCCTTGACATTAAGATGGTCGATTCCAATAACAACAAGATAGCTACAATTTCAGATGATGTTTTGAAGCTTCTGATAGCTGTCAGGGCCCATCTCTTGGCGCAACAATATCAACAACCTGGTAGTTCTATGCCCCCAACTCATTTTGTTTCTGTAACAACACTCCAGGAAGGAGATCCAGCTGGGAAACAAATGTAATTTCCCCGATCCCTCCTCTGATCAGAGGATCGAGGAGATGCTGTCAATCATATGGACACTGCTTGCTCCGGTCATACGAAGAAGGATAACCGCAAGGGAAAAGCGTCGGCCGAGCAGCAATCTCCCGATCAACCGAATGTGCCTTTCACAAGAGAAATCTTAAAGGATCCTTTATCGCGCCGTTTCAAAGTCATTACTATCCCAGAATATGTCAACGCCACTGACCTTGAAGAGCATATCATAAAGTTTGAAAATGTAGTTATGCTTCATCAATACTCCGATGGAGTGAAATGTAGAGTTTTTCTAGCCAACCTTTCGGCCCCTGCACAACGTTGGTTTGATCGGCTACCGCATGGTTCAATACACAATTTCAAAGTATTCAAGAGGATCATTTTTCAAGACTAATCTCTTTGGACATATATTAAAAGGTACAATCAACTGGCCATCAATGTTCCTACTACCACGCAAGAGATATTGATTAGATCCTTTTCTCAAGGACTTGTTAATGGGGACTTCTTTCGATCTATGTGAGGAAGCCCTCGAAGAGCTTCGATAATCTTCTAGGAAGGACCTCTAACCATATCAATGTCGAAGGGGCACAAGTAACATGATGAAGGGAGACTATGGCGACTTTGCCATAATGAGGCACCAAGTTGAACCCATCAATTGACCCTTTAAGAGGCCCTCGACCGACATCCAATAATAGGGAGGGTGGTCAAAGATGAATTCAGCAAGTGGAGAATGTCCAGACCATAGTCCACTTGCAAGATTTGACATGACGATCCTTTTGAGCTCACCAAGGGGGCATCATCATCTTGACTCACCAGGACACAGATTCCGTCAATAATCAACGACACACCATATAATTAATATTATTTTCCAATTTACCAGGCATATCGATTTAACAGAATAAATTTCGCCCATTGGTAACTCAAAGAAATAATAATTAATTATACGTGCCCGTTATTATTTCGGGATTAAGAGATCGTACTCCATAATATATATCCGAGGTCTAATCGAATTTATGAAGTCAGTATAAAATTGGATGACCTCTCTTTTGGTCCTACTCAATGCACACAAACTGCACTAGTGTAATTCTATGGTTAAGACAAACCACACATAATTATACTACAACTATCCCGATGGTTTGTCCAACTCCATCTTGGTTGTGAGTCTCTTTCTTTATACTTCTGCAAGGAACTTGATAATATGATCTTCTGTGCGACACTACGCACCATATTATCTACAATGCTAAGTATGAGACATTTTGTGCATATACTAATATAAATATGCACTGTGTGATTTTGTGATTCTCTTTAAAATGTAAATGTATTGTAACAAAAAACAAGACTTTTAGTATACATCCTAACATTATGTCCCTTCCCTCCCGGACGTCGTGTGGGCGATGAGCTACCGAGAACCGAGATCACCAAGGGCTCCAATTAATCACCTTCTTCACGCCAAGCAAAACCCTAGAAGAGGGTTCACCACCGCCGGCCACTCCTCCCCTTTCCTTGCGCCGCCGACCCCTGAGAGTCACCAAAGCCTCACAGGCCGCAAGGATGTCCTAGGGAGGAACTTGAAGAAGAAGATGATAGAGAGAAACAACCTCCTCTCCAACCAAAATCTGGTCAAGAGCTCCTCCTACTCCAAGCTTGCAGCGCCGCCACCACAGCCCCTTGCGCCACCTCCCACCGGCCACCGACGCCTTCTCCCTTCTCGCCGCCCACTACAAAAGCGAGAGGAGATCTCTCCCTTTGTCTAGTAGAGGCTAGCCACCAAGTGGATGAGAAGGGAAGAAGAAAAGAAGAAGATGAGAGGCTCTTCTCTTCTTGCCTTTCCAGTGACCTAGGAGAGAGGAGAGGAGAGAAGACTTGGGTTTGTTGGAGCAATCGGCCCTAAGATGGTCCGGAGTGACCATGGGTTTTGATGTTTGGGCAAAGGGTTTAAGTTATGTTTACCCTTGTATTTGATATGCGTATGTTGAGTGTGCAGGTTGTACAGGTTACGCATATGGACTTGACTGGACGACCTCAGTACGGTGAAGGATGGCATGGAGGCAAGCTGGAGGCTTGTGTGCGCATCTGAGGGACCTTGGAGAGCAGGGACGATGAGCTGATGGGCGTGGACTTCGAGGCATACGTGAAGGGTGGCATGGAGGCAAGCTGGAGGCTTGCGTGCGCATCCGAGGGACGAGGGCCGAAGATGAAGAGGGCGCGAAGGCAATAGTCGAGGCTGCGGAGGAGGAGTCAGTCGAGTCGTGAGGGTACGAGTGCAGTGTGATTGTACTCGGGAAATCCTAGGGTTTGAGTGCGGAGTGGAATGTACTCAGGATGGGTAACCTTAGGTGGGTGAGTAGACCAGTCGACTGGCCTGGGGGCAGTCGACTGAGGGAACTCACAGAAAGGTCTCAGCCTGGGACCAGTCGACTGCCCTGTGGGCAGTCGACTGGTAGCGGCTGGTGAGTTGGCTAAAATTCGAATGTTGGAGTTACAACGGTCGAATTTAGCTGGCACCAGTCGACTGCCCTGGGGGCAGTCGACTGGTAGCGAGAAATCAGCCCCGAGTCCTATTTAAAGAGGACGTCGTGGTGGCTGAGTTTCTTGACGAAACCTGCTTGGGTAAAGCCGGTTAGTAGTCTACTGTGTTCACAAAGCGTCCAAGGTGTTGTGGTGAGGTTTCTCCACCCACAAGGAGCGACACGTGATAGCCGGAGGTTATCCGGGGAGTGATCCACCGACGGATTGTTGGATTAGTCACCCGGCCGGGGTGGATACCAACTAAATACGGTTTGTTAGCATTTGTTCTTTGTTGTTGGTTTTATTATCTTGTATTTCCGCTGTGCAAACTAACAACGTAGGTTGAATGAATCAACGAAATGCTATTCACCCCCTCTAGCGTATGGAACGATCCTAACAATTGGTATCAGAGCGAGGACCGCTCTTGATCGGACTAACCGCCGAGGGAGCATACGCTAGAGGAAATGGAAGGTGAAGGTCCACTTGGGGACAAGATCTACACACCACCGGCCTACGACAATGAAGATTTTACATACTGGAAGGCGAGGATCGAGACGTGGTTCGCAATGGATTGGGCATGCCGAATTGCACTTGAAGAGCCCTTCGAAGTTCCAAAGGACAAGCACGGGAAGAAGCTTCGTCCTAGATATTGGGACAAAGAGCAACAAGAACAATTCCGGGCCAATGAGAAGGTAACAAATATTTTGGTTGATATATTACCTAACGACATCTTGAGTTGTGTAGGGTCATATCAAAGTGCATGTGAATTATGGAGCAAGGTGAAAGAGTATCATGAGACTCCTACAAAAATCCAAGAGCCTAAGGAGAAAAGCCCCGTGATTCAAGAAGAGGAAGAAGAAAGTGAAGAATCGTCAACCTCCTCAAGAGAAGAAGAGGAAGAGGTCTCCACCTCAAGGATTGAGGGGGAGGAGAGATCCACTTCCATGCCGGATCAAGAGGAGGCCTCCACATCATCAAAAGTTGAAGAAGTCTCAACCTCCACCAAAGCAAGGAACAAAGATCACATTACATGCTTTGGGTGTAATGAAAAGGGGCACTACAAGGATAAGTGCCCAAAAGGTAAAAAGGAGGTACTCTCTAAATCCGGGTCCATTCGATTAAAATCTAACATGAATTGTAGGAATGGAGGAGCCCAAGAGAGAAAAATGAAGATTAGATGCTTCACATGTGGTGAGCTAGGGCACTACCACACCAAGTGCCCAAAGAAATGTGAAATAAAGAAAATGGAGCATCTAAGGAGATGGGAGAAAGAAGAAAGAAAGAAGAAAAGAAGCCCACATCAAGGAGGGACTACAAGGGTAAGGGAGGTAATTCCTGACTCTAGATTAAATTGTCATTCATATTTAAGTTCCTCCATGAATGCTAAGAATCATGCCAATTACCCATCCATGAATATTAGAAATAATGCAAATCATTCATCCATGCATACTAGATTTCATGAAAATTGTCTTTTTGTGCATAACCATGGTTTTAAATATCATGATAGGAATAAGGATAACAAGGTAGACACATATCTTAAGAAAAGCATGCATCATGGTAAATCTAAGACCTGTGTATCCAAGGCTAAAGGCATTAACTTCAAGGAAGGGAAACAAATGCCTAAGAAAATGGATAGTTCTAGGAATGTCCAAAGTGGGCATATGGACTACAAGGTTAAAGGTCTAGAGAGGGAAAATCAAGCCTTGAGGGCAAGGCTTGATACATTAGAAAAAGCCCTAGAAAGATTCACGGTTGGATCTAAGGGCTTAGACATGGTGTTAGGTAGTATAAAACCCAACTATGATAGATCGGGATTGGGGTACCGATCTAAGACCTCCAAGGGCAATGGAAAGAAGTATGCTGGGAAAACATACAATCTTAGTAAGGAGGGAAGGTCCAAGGATGGCAAGGGAATGCCATCCAAGGGTAGAAAGGGTGACTTAACCAAGGACAAGATGTCCAAGGTTAAAAAGGTCAATTTTGTAGGCCAAGAGTCATCGGTGGTACACCGGTGTGGCCTAGTATGGATTGAGTCACCTAGGGAGGTGGCTAGGGCTCAGAGATCAAGGGGGAGTTCTAGGAACCTTTGGGGTCCATGGTAAATGGATCTCAAAAGTTTCTCCCTTAGGAAATTAGGTGAAATGTGCCACAAAGGGTTGGGAGACTTGGTTAAGTCTTAATCGTAGATTTTGGCACATCAAAAGGAGAATTCAGGGAGAAAAGGTGAAAGAGGAGTTATTATTGACAAAATTGAGGTTTAATAGATAAATACCATGTAACTCAATGGTAGAAATGAACTATGATCAAGGATAAGAGGATACACTGAAGAGAAGTGAGAATTAGAACTTTTAGGATGAGTTTAATTGATACGCTTTAGAGAGAATTGAGTTTCGTGCCAATCTTGGGATCCGGAGTACATATATTTGGAAACATATTTTTCCCAAGTAGATATTGGCTTCACAAATCTCCCCATGAAATTTCATAATTTTTGGAGATTTGTAGAATTATTTATGGATTACTGAAATTGGGCTGGAAAACTTGAAATTCAGGTATCAGTCGACTGCCCTGGGGGCAGTCGACTAGTCTCAAGCCCAGAAACATTCTGTGAGTTTTGGGAGTCGACTGCCCCAGGGGCAGTCGACTGGTCCGTAGGCTGAAATTGAAAATGAGAATGTTGGCTAATCAGAAATTGCAAACTTGGTTATGGGATATGGTTTAGGATTAAAATTCTTGGTTATGATTTCACATTCCTTGAATAAAGTGTTATCCCATGATTTGATAAGAATTTATTGGACTTTATGGAAATCAAGAAGGATTAATAAGGTTCCCTAGGTATCTAAGATTTAGAGGTTAAAAAGGGAACAATGAGGGCAATTCCATGTGTCGAATTATGATGGGAAGATTTGACAAACACATGGGATTAGAAATGAATTTAAAAGTTGATACTTAATGCAAAATCCTTAAGAAACTTAGATGTGTACTAAAAGTCAAGCACACTTGATATTTCCATGATATCATATTTTTCTAGGATAGGGTATATCCTAGCAAGTGTGCTTGCAAACTTTAGAGTTTTTAGACTTTTGTTGAGTTCTTTTTGGCACCTAGGGAAAGATTGCCTCGGGCAATGCTATAAGAGTGTCAAAGGGGGAAGAAATCGGGTGTTGGGTTGTGTATGACTCAACGTGGTGTCTAGGAGGTTAAGTTGGGTAGAACTTAACCCTTCGAAAATGAAAATTGGGAGAAGGCATGGGTCAAAGGGGGAGGTTGTCTCCTATTTGCCTTAATTTTCATAAGAAAACTTTTGGGTTTTGTACCAAACTTGGGAATGGGGATAGATACATGGTGAAATGTATTTTTCCCAAGTAGGTATGGGTACCACAAAGTTCTCCACGAAATTTGAGAATTTTTGAAGATTTGTGAAATTTCTGGCGCGTTTCTGAAATTCGGCCAGAAAACTAATTATCAGAGTATCAGTCGACTGCCCTGGGGGCAGTCGACTGGTCAGGGCTGGTGTGGGTATCCAGCAGCTGACTTGGGTCCAAGTGATAAGAAACATGTGTATGGGGGTCTAGTACACTGTGTTTAGGATCATTGGGGATTAAAAGAATAAATAATTGGGATATTATTGGGGTCTTTTTTGATGTATGGCAAAGGGGGAGAAGTTTGGGTTTAAGTTGGGAAACTAAACTTACCTTTGCTAGAAACCCTAGGTTTAGGGTGAGCTGAGATTAAGGGGGAGCATGGTTGCTCCCTTCTTGGCATAAGGGGAACCTTGGACAGGTTCTTAAAAAGCCTTTGTAAGTCCAATGTAGGGGGAGCTTGGGAGAAGCTTTAAAAAGCCCGGTTTGTGTGGAAAAATCCTAACTTAGAGGGTTAGGTGGTAAAATTCCTAGCTTGGAGAGCTAGGTGTGTAAAAAGTCCTAACTTGGAGGGTTAGGTGTGGGATGCCTTGGGATAGGATCCAGTTATGCATTGCATATGCATTCATTTAGCATTGTTTTTGCTATTTACTACTATATTGCTTTCCTAACTTAAACGGATTGCCAAACATCAAAAAGGGGGAGATTGTTGGAGCAATCGACCCTAAGATGGTTCGGAGTGACCATGGGTTTTGATGTTTGGGCAAAGGGTTTAAGTTAGGTTTACCCTTGTATTTGATATGCGTATGTTGAGTGTGTAGGTTGTACAGGTTACGCATATGGACTTGACTGGATGGCCTCAGTACGGTGAAGGATGGCATGGAGGCAAGCTGGAGGCTTGTGTGCGCATCTGAGGGACCTTGGAGAGCAGGGACGATGAGCTGATGGGCGTGGACTTCGAGGCGTACGTGAAGGGTGGCATGGAGGCAAGCTGGAGGCTTGCGTGCGCATCCGAGGGACGAGGGCCGAAGATGAAGAGGGCGCGAAGGCAACAGTCGAGGCTGCGAAGGAGGAGTCAGTCGAGTCGTGAGGGTACGAGTGCAGTGTGATTGTACTAGGGAAATCCTAGGGTTTGAGTGCGGAGTGGAATGTACTCAGGATGTGTAACCTTAGGTGGGTGAGTAGACCAGTCGACTGGCCTGGGGGCAGTCGACTGAGGGAACTCACAGAAAGGTCTCAGCCTGGGACCAGTCGACTGCCCTGTGGGCAGTCGACTGGTAGCGGCTGGTGAGTTGGCTAAAATTCAAACGTTGGAGTTGCAACGGTCGAATTTAGCTGGCACCAGTCGACTGCCCTGGGGGCAGTCGACTGGTAGCGAGAAATCAGCCCCGAGTCCTATTTAAAGAGGACGTCCTGGTGGCTGAGTTTCTTGACGAAACCTGCTTGAGTAAAGCCGGTTAGTAGTCTACTGTGTTCACAAAGCGTCCAAGGTGTTGTGGTGAGGTTTCTCCACCCACAAGGAGCGACACGTGATAGCCGGAGGTTATCCGGGGAGTGATCCGCCGACGGATTGTTGGATTAGTCACCCGGCCGGGGTGGATACCAACTAAATACGGTTTGTTAGCATTTGTTCTTTGTTGTTGGTTTTATTATCTTGTATTTCTGCTGTGCAAACTAACAACGTAGGTTGAAAGAATCAAAGAAACGCTATTCACCCCCTCTAGCGTACGGAATTATCCTAACAGGGTTGTGATTAATTGATTAAGCCTTGGTTTCTTGATCCCATGGGGTATATATAGGGCTAAGGTAGGGACCAAGAGGAGGAGTTGGATCTTGGCCCGCTAATGGATTTAAAACCAATCCATTAATTAAGGTCCATTCCACTAAAGGATCATAATTGAACTTCCTCACCAACCCCTATATTTTCATATGGGCTCCACGTATTATGAGTACATCCATCCCTCGTGTTTAAGATATTAATGCCTGTCGATTAATTTAATTTACTGAGAAATTATATTAATCAACTTCTGGATCCTTGATTAGTACCACTCAACCTTATCATCATGTTGGATCAAATCCACCTGCAGGGTTAAACATGATGAACCTTTTGAGCTCATCAAGGGGGCATCATCATCCCGACTCACCAGGACACGGATTCCGTCAATAATCAATGACACACCATATAGTTAATATTATCTCCCAGTGTACCGGGTCTATCGATCTAACATAATAGATCTCGCCCATTGGTAAATCAAAGAAATAATGACTAATAATATGTGACCGTTATTATATCGTGATTTAGGGATCGTACTCCATAATAAAATCTGAGGTCCTATGCAATTATCAAGCTAGTACAAATTGGATAACCTCTAGTTTTGGTCCTGCTCAATGTACTCAAAGCACACTAATGCAATTCTATGGTCAAGACCAACCACACCTAATTACACTACAACCATCCCGATGATTTGCCCAATTCCATCTCGGCTATGAGCCTCTGCTTATACTAGGCAAGGAACTGATAATATGATCTTCCGTGGGACACCACACACCATGTTATCTACAATGCCAAGTAAAGGATTTTTATGCATGTACTAATATAAACAAGCACCAAGTATTGTTGTGATTCACTTTTCAAAACAAAGATGATCTTATATAAAATAGCAAATCTTGTAGTATACACATCTATCAATCTCCCACTTATACTTAAAGACTTTGTTGTTCTCACACTGCCATACATCTGACTCCCATATCCTCCACATGCCGATCAAAAGCTCTAGCTGGAAGAGCTTTAGTGAAAGGATCTGCCAAGATGTCCTCTGATGCAATCTTAGTGACAACCACTTCTCCTCACTTTACGATTTCTCGTATCAGGTGATACTTGCGCTCTATGTGTTTACTCGCCTTATGGGCTCGTGGTTCCTTCGAGTTTGCAACTGCACCACTGTTATCACAATAGATTGTGATAGATCGGCGCAAACCAGGAATTGTAGGGTTTTTCGGGCCGTGAAAACCGCTTTTTCGCGTCGCGAAAACCCCGAAAGCCCCAATAGAAAGGATCCGAGCGAAGAAAACCATTTCAAAAAGTTTACGAGTGCTCGTTTACATGCTTCAAAACCGATCTACGACCTAGATCTATTAGAGAAGAGAAAAACTACCTTCGATGCGTGCCCCGCAATTCCCGCTCGCTCCTCGGTTGGTGTCGGATCTCAAGGATGCAAAGTAGCAACCCTTTAGAAGTATCCACACAAGCAAGAGAGTGGAGAGGAGAGCCCAATAGTGTGCTAGCACTTGATTGGGTCTCGGCAAGATGAGAGGAGAGGGAGAGCCAAAACCAAAAAAACTCATTAGGAGAAGAATCAATCACACACCAAAAAAACTCATTTTGTGTGTTTAAGTGGCAGGCACTTAATGGCCATTATTGGCCATTAAGTGGCCGGCCACCACCTTGGTAACCCCCTATTTGAATTCAAAATTCAAATGGGGAGGTTACTTAGCCTTGATGATGATGCCAAGTCATCACTTGGTCAAGTCAAGGTGATGTGGCTTGAGTCAAGTCAAACTTGCCTCTTATCGACTTTCCATATTTAGCCAAAGTCAAACTTTGACTTCATTATTCTCCCATGATTAGATTCATCCAACACTTCGATCAAACTCGAGTCCAACTCAAGTTGTCTAATTTGAGTCAAGTCAAACTTGCCTTTTATGGACTTTCCATATTTAGCCAAAGTCAAACTTTGACTTCATTACTCTCGGTCCATCATATGGACTTATTCTCCATCTATTGCTCTATGTGTGTGACCCTATAGGTTCTTGTAACGTTGGCAATGCCCTTACACCTATTTAGGACATAAGCAATGAGAGGTATCTAGCAACACATCATTGCTACCCAAGTTACAAGAATGTCGAGATCCAACATCACCATTGTGACTAATAATTGTGACCATCACAATATGTGACAACGTCCTTCTATCCTCGATATCTAGATTGATCTTCATGAGGCATAGACCGTGTCATCCTCAATCAATCTATGTGTCTTGAACTCCAAGTAGACTCACTATAATCAAATAAGCTCAATATCTATATTGCCTTATTTGGGCATGGCCATGCACTTAGTGGTCTACTCTATCAAGACGAAGATATCACTCCCGTCATATAGGAGGGATAGATCCCATCTACATACTCACATCCCTCCGCATAATTTGTTACAAACCCAGTAATCGCCTTTATAGTCCACCAGTTACGGGTGACGTTTGACGAAACCAAAGTACATAACTCCTTATGTAGGGAACTATGGTACTTCAGGTCTAGGACTATAGTCATACTAATAGTCACATGAGAAAGTATATGACACTCATATAAAGATCCATGATACTTTCTCATGGCGGGCCATTCAGTATACATTCTCTAATGTATACCCATGTGTCAACTTGATATCTCATATCCATGACTTGTGAGATCAAGTCATCATGTTGACCTACATGCTAGTCTCTATGCATTAACATTGTCCTTGAATGTTAATACTTGACTAGGAATAATTAAGAGTAGTGTTCTCTATATCATCTCACTATCGATTCAACTAATCGATTGATATAGATAAGAACCTTCTACTCAAGGACGTTATTATACTAAGTTATTTGGCACCAATACACATAAGTACAATAACCATAAGAAATGCCTTTATATATAAGAAATATATATACAAGAATATGATACAATGAGTCCAAAAAGTAATCATCATATGATTGGCTCTAGGGCTCTCACTAACAATCTCCCACTAGCACTAGTGCCAATCGCTGTAGTATCTAATACCCAATGACCTAGTGTGACCATCATGCTTCATCTGTGCCAAAGCCTTGGTCAAGGGATCTGCGACGTTAGCCTCTGTGGGTACTCTGCAAATCTTCACATCTCCTCGATCGATGATCTCTCGAATGAGATGGAATCGCCGTAGTATGTGTTTGGTCCGCTGGTGTGAGCGAGGTTCCTTAGCCTGCGCAATAGCTCCATTGTTGTCACAATAGAGCTCTACGGGATCAGATATGCTAGGAACCACCCCAAGCTCAGTGATGAACTTGCGGATCCAAACTGCCTCCTTTGCTGCCTCTGATGCAGCAATATACTCAGCTTCTGTTGTAGAATCTGCAACTGTGTCCTGCTTCGAACTCTTCCAGCTCACAGCTCCGCCATTCAAGCAAAACACGAACCCTGACTGCGATCTGTAATCATCCTGGTCGGTTTGGAAGCTGGCATCAGTGTAACCCTTTACAACTAGATGCTCATCGCCTCCAAATATCAAAAAATATTCCTTAGTCCTTCTCAAGTACTTAAGGATATTCTTGACCGCTATCCAGTGACGTTCACCTGGATCTGACTGGTACCTGCTCGTCATGCTCAAAGCATACGAGACATCAGGACGAGTACATAACATGGCGTACATGATAGATCCTATGGCTGAGGCATAAGGGATCTTATCCATGCGGTCTCTCTCCTCTCTAGAAGAGGGACTTGAGTCTTCGAAAGACTCACGCCATGTGACATTGGCAGATTTCCCTTCTTGGAATTCTGCATGGCAAACGTTGTAATACCGTATCGATGTATGTACTCTGAATTAGGCCAAGCAATCCCTTTGAACTATCTCTATCCTAGAATGCAGGCTGCTTCACCTAAGTCCTTCATTGCGAAACAAGTCCCCAACCAAGTCTTCACAGACTGTAGCGAAGGGATGTTGTTCCCAATGAGTAGTATGTCATCCACATACAAGACTAGGAAGACTACTGTGCTCCCACTAACCATCTTGTAGACACAAGGTTCATCTTCGTTCTTGATGAAACCAAACTGTTTGATCGCATCATCGAATCGAAGATTCCAGCTCCGAGAAGCTTGCTTTAGACCATAAATGGCCCTATGCAGCTTGCATACTCTGCCAGTATGCTGTGGATCTACAAAACCCTCAGGCTGTGTCATGTACACATCCTCGAGGAGGTTTCCATTCAGAAACGCTGTCTTGACATCCATCTGCCAGATCTCATAATCGTGGTAGGCTGCAATAGCAAGCATGATCCAATGGACTTAAACATCGCTACTGGAGAAAAAGTTTCATCATAGTCAATACCATGAATTTGCTTGAAACCTTTAGCTACAGTCTACCCTTATAGGTATGGTAAGTCCATCCATGTTAGGCTTTCTCTTAAAGACCCACTTACACCCAATGGGTTTGACCCCTTCAGGTGGATCAACCAAGGTCCAAACTTGGTTAGTGTACATGGAATCCATTTCGGATCTCATGGCTCCAGCCATGACTCAGAATCTGGGCTCATCACAGCTTCCTGATAGGTGGTAGGCTCATTCTCAATGATCATAACGTCATCATGGTCAGGCAAGAGAAATGAATATCTCTCAGGCTGACGACGTACCCTATCAGACCTGCGAAGAGGTAGGTCTACCTGAACAGGTTGTTGTTCCACAACTTCTTGTGTAACAATCTCATCCACAACTTCTTGTGGTTCCTGTTCAGTATCCATCAAGGGCTCAGTGCTATGGTCGTTGTCTTGAACTTCTTCAAGATCAAACGAACTCCCACTAGTCTTTCTAGAAACAAAGTCCCTTTCTAGAAAGACCCCAGTCTTAGCAACAAACACTTTGTGCTGACTGGGAATGTAGAAGTAATATCCCTTAGTTTCCTTGGGATATCCCACGAAATAGCACTTATCGGACTTGGGTCCCAGTTTGTCTGAGACTTGACGTCTAACGTAAGCCTCACAACCCCAAACCCTCATGAAAGACATCTTGGGACTTCTCCCAGTCCATATCGTATATGGTGTCTTCATGACCGCCTTTGATGGAACACGGTTAAGTGTGAACGCTGCCGTGTCTAGAGCATATCCCCAAAAGGATATAGGAAGATCTGCGTGACTCATCATAGATCGTACCATATCTAATAAGGTATGATTCCTCCTTTCGGATACACCATTCCACTGTGCTGTCCCAGGAGGAGTAAGTTGAGATAGAATCCCACACTCAGCTAAATAGTCACAAAACTCATGGCTCAAGTATTCTCCACCTTGATCTGATCGAAGTATTTTAATACTCTTGCCGAGTTGGTTTTGTACTTCATTTCTGAATTCTTTGAACTTTTCAAAGGACTCGGACTTATGTGTCATCAAGTACACATAACCATATCTACTGAAATCATCAGTAAATATGATGAAGTATCTATAACCACCTCGAGCAGCAACATTGAAAGGGCCACATACATCAGAATGTATGAGTCCTAACAGATCTGTTGCCCTCTCGCTATGTCCACTAAAGGGAGTCTTAGTTATCTTGCCTAGAAGGCATGACTCGCATGTCTCATATGATTCAAAATCAAATGAATCCAGCAATCCATCCTTATGGAGCTGGGACAAGCGACTCTCATTTATGTGGCCTAAGCGACAGTGCTAGAGATAGGTTGGGTTCAACTCATTTGATCTCAACCTCTTGGTACTTACATTATAGATAGGGCGTTCTAAGTCTAGAATGTAGAGTCCGTTGATAAGATCTGCACTACAATAGAACATTTCATTTAAATAGACTGAACAATATTTGTTCTTAATTATAAATGAGAAGCCTTTCTTGTCTAGATAAGAAACAGAAATTATGTTCTTAGTAAGTGCAGGTACATAACAACAATCATCTAGTTCCAGTACAAGCCCAGAGGGCAGAGATAGAAAATAAGTTCCTACAGCAACAGCAGCAACTCGTGCTCCATTGCCTACTCGTAGGTCCACCTCGCCCTTTGCCAATGCCTTGCTATTTCTTAGCCCCTGCACATTGGTACAAATGTGAGAAGCACATCCAGTATCTAATACCCATGATGTAGAAATAGAAAGGTTGACTCCTATAACATATATACCTGAAGTAGAAGGCTCGCTTCTCTTCTTCTTAAGATCCTCCAGGTAGATCTTGCAGTTTCTTTCAATGCCC
>JAGFNQ010007386.1:51165-97373 GCA_024364735.1 Boesenbergia rotunda | reverse complement strand
TTGCTATCTTCACTTAACTATATGTTTCTTCTTTGGCTCAGGGTGCCCTGGCTGATGGGGGCACCCTGGATGATGGGGGCGCCCTCCCTGATTGGGGCGCCCTGCTTCAGGGCATCCAGCCCTTGTTCCGCTTGCTTTGTCTTCCAATCTTGGTACCTGCAAGATACACAAACACAATGCATATACATACAACATTAAGCTTAAGGATTTGGTTCTGACTTCAGATCTCCATGAAACCCTAGGTCAAAACGACACAAGTTCCCATCCCCGAGAACTTGCCCTTCACCTACTCCTTTCAGGAGATGGTTGCCACCCAGCCCTTCGGGTGGACTTTTGCTTAGCTTCCGATACCTCCGGACCTCGAGACGCCCAAACCATGACCCGTCTCTACTCCTGTCCTTAGTCATCGCTCAGCTAAGTTGCTTAGTCCCTTGGACCAACACTTCATTCCCTTACAATCCTTCGCCAAGTGCCTAGCAGTCCTTCGCCAGGTCTTCATTCCCTAGCAATCCTTCGCCAGGTGCCTAGCAGCCCTTCGCTAGGTCTTCTATGCCTAGCAGCCCTTCGCTAGGTGCCTAGCAGCCCTTCGCTAGGTCTTCTATGGCCAGCAGCTCTTCGCTAGGTACCTAGCATCCCTTCGCTAGGTCTTTAGGGATACGATACCTAGCAGCCCTTTGCTAGGTGCCTAGCAGCCCTTCGCTAGGTCTTAAGGTTACGATACCTAGATTAACTAGGACTTTTCTCCAGCTTAGGTTACTTCTCTCTTACTCCCCTTTGTCTGTTCAATGTATCACTAACTTAAGTGTATTTTCAAACATTAAAACACTTAATGAGGAATATCATTGATGCAACTTGCACCAACAATCTCCCCCTTTTTGATGTTTGACAATAACTTAAGTTAGATTGGTTTAAGGGGCTAACATACTATCCTTGGGGAAAAATTGACTTTAGTTTTGAACATATTATTGATCCTCTAGGAAAAATAAGAAAAAATTTCTAACTTAAGCATACCTCTCCCCCTTTGTCATACATAAAAAAACACAAAAAAATACTTGCACCAACGAGGAGAAATTTTGGTTCTTTTTGAAAATACTTGGTGCAGAAATTTTGAAAGCATTGTATTTTGAATGATATATTGCATTTTTGAAAAAAAAAATGCATAATTTTGAAAAAGATGTTATGCGCTTTGAAAAGTACAAGTACTTTGAAAATTATTATGATCTTTAACAACATGCAAGTACTTTTGAAAATTATTATGATCTTTAACAACATGCAAGTACTTTTGAAAAAATCTGTAATTTTTTTTTGAAAAATATAAAGTACTTTTTGGAAAATGCATAACTTTTGAAAAAATATTATTTTGGAAAATATAAATATTATGCCTATTTTGCAAGTACTAACTATTTTTTGAAAGAGATGAGACTTTGAGAAATATAAGTAATTTTTGAAACATAATATTTTACTTGACTAAGTTTCTTTTCTTGTCTGACACAATCCTGGGAAACCTTGTTGACTACAAGGATATTTTCCTAAGTGTCTTGGAAATTTTTCAAAGTCAAGTAAATATTAATAAAATTTTGAAAAAAATGATAGTACTTTTGAAAATATATGCTGGTGTATTTTGAAAAATGTGTGAACTTTTGAAGACTCAATATATTACTTGATTTGGTTTATCTTCCGGTCTGACACTATCCTGGGAAACCTTGTTGACTACAAGGACATTTCCTAAGTATCCTGGAATTTCTTCAAACTCAAGTAAATATTGTTTCAAAGATAATTTCATAGGTCACACGAAAACAATAGACTAATAGTATTTTGAAAAACTACTTATGTTTCTAGCAAGATTTGAAAATACAGCGCATGAAAACATTTGAGATATTCAATAATTCTTTTAATTTGATCTCCCCATAAACCTGACCCAGTCCTGGGAAGCTTGTTGACCACAAGTACTCTTCCTCTAAGTCTTAAGGTTTGATTCAAATTAAAGAAATTATCTAATAATTTCAAAACAATTAATTAAACAAAATTATTTCAGAAGTTTGATTTATACTCCCCCTAAAGTTGACACATCCTAGGAGTCCTTGTAGATTATGAAGTGGACTTTCCTCTGTGTCTTTAGGGTTTATCAAAATCAAACAAGATAGATAAATTTTACAACATAAACCTTTTTCGAAAAACACAAGTGATAACGATTAAAGCTCAGTTTTCGAAAAGTATTTTCAAATAATAGTAATTTTTACAGTTTAGTTTTCGAAGGCCAAAAAAAAAAATGAAAATCACTTCCCCTGTATCCGATACCATTTGACTCTATCTAAGTGCCTTAAGGAACTTTAGTGTCGTCCTAAGAGGCTTGTGTCTAATTGCATGAGTCAAACAATTTTTGAAAAGATATAATTTAAAAAAAACGTATAATATGTATATTCAATTAGACAAGCATGAATTCCATAAAAATATTATTATGTTGAAACACTATTTTGAAAATATATTTTTAGAAAAATATTCTAATGATTTTGAAAAATATTTTTCAATTTATTAGTCCTTAACATCTCACCCATTTTAGATGTATCAATACAACAAGCATGATTGCCTTATAGGTGTATTGTGAGATGCTTGAATCATTTTTCTTAATTTATTATTAACTCTAAGATTTAATTGAAGCTTGTGTTAGATTTGAATTTGACAGGAAGTAACTTGAATTTGAATTTCAAAAATTGGCTTCCAGGTCTTGGCGAGGCACTAGGCCTTCTTTGGCCGTAGCCTTATTGGATCATCAACCCTTTCCTTGGCAAAGCCTTTTAATGAAATTTCATTTTCAAAATCACATTTTGAAAAATTCTGGTCTAACTAGTTTGGGTCATGGATCGGTAGCTTCGGCTAGTTTCACCAGTCTAAAGAAACCAAGTAGAGTATGTTGGTGCCCCGGTTGGTTTTGATGTGATCAACCAAGTTAGGTTAGGTCCTGTTGTTTTTAATCCCTCTGCTAAGTGTGCAGGAACTTAGGTACGGAGGAAGTCGAGCGTAAGACACAGCGGACGAGAAGGATTGCGCGGGAAAGTGAGCCGACGGGCTCGGTGCAATCTGAGGGGCGCGGAAGTTGCAGAAGAGTACGTCGGTGGACCAAGAAAGGCGTGCGCGACGTCCGAGGGATGAGAAGCCTGGCGGAAGCACGTTCGAGGGGCAAAAGGCCAGAGTTGGGTTCGGGTGAACCTAACTCCGGTTGGCCGGAAATCACCCAATCGACGGTTTGACAAAAAGTCAACTAAGTTGACTTTTAGCAAGTCAATATTAGACTTGTAATTAAAATAAAGTTTTAATTATATTAAAACTTTATTTAAAGTTTCAATTTAATTAAAGTTGTTTAAAACTTTATTTAAGTTTTCAATTTAATTAATTTTTTTAATTCCTTTACGTGGATGCACAGGATAATCTTTTATTCAAAAGCCTCTACATGCTCGGATTAAGTCTCATCTACATGCAGCTAAAAGATCGGTCAAAGGAAATCATCTCAGCTTCTTATGTGAAGCAATCGGATTAAAGCTTTAATCCAATTGCTTCACGTAAGAAGCTGAGATGATTTCCTTTGATCGATCTTTTAGCTGCATGTAGATGAGACTTCATCCGAGCATGTAGAGGCTAGCTTTTGAATAAAAGATTATCCTGTGCATCCACGTAAAGGAATTAAAAAAATTAATTAAATTGAAAACTTAAATAAAGTTTTAAACAACTTTAATTAAATTGAAACTTTAAATAAAGTTTTAATATAATTAAAACTTTATTTTAATTGCAAGTCAAATGTTGACTTGCTAAAAGTCAACTTAGTTGACTTTTTGTCAAACCGCCGATTGGGTGATTTCTGGCCAACCGGAGTTAGGCTCACCCGAACCCAACTCTGGCCTTTTGCCCCTCGAACGTGCTTCCGCCAGGCTTCTCGTCCCTCGGACATCGCACACGCCCTTCTTGGTCCACCGGCGTACTCTTCCGCAACTTCCGCGTCCCTCAGATTGCACCGAGCCCGTCAGCTCACTTCCCCGCGCAATCCTTCTCATCCGCTGCGTCATACGCTCGACTTCCTCCGTACCTAAGTTCCTGCACACTTAGCAGAGGGATTAAAAACAACAGGACCTAACCTAACTTGGTTGATCACATCAAAACCAACCGGGGCACCAACAATCTCCCCCTTTTTGATGTGCATCAACCCAAGTTTAGTTAGGGATAAACAATAAAAAATATTGTAACAGATTTAAACATGAAAAAAATTTTGCAATCATATACATAACCTCCCCCTGAACATAAACTACTCTCCCCCTTTGATCACAGCAAAATGGGACAAAAAAAATAGGGAAGGGAAAATATTAATATCAAACACCTTTCAAAGGAGCCGTTGAAGCAATCGGGTTGATAAGTTTTGAAGAAGCAATCGGATCGAAGCGTGCTTTCAAAGGAGCCGATTAATAATATTTATCTCTTTTAATTAAAGTTTAAAATCTGGTTGAGATAATCTTAGATCTACGATCAAGATGAAACTCAATCTTGTATCAACGGTCAAGATCATATCACTCAACCTATAAATAGGCTTAGAGATTCAGAGTCATATAATTCAATTCTTTCTGTAATTTCTTTAAGTCTAAGTGTGCTTCAGTTGTAAGGCTTCTCCGCCACAAGGAGATTTTCTGATTGAGCGTTAACCGTCTTGGAAGCAACGACCAAGTTGCAACCAAGTTTTTCTTAAAGACGAGTGCCCTCTCGATTTTATTTCTTAACCGTCTATTCACCCCCCTCTAGCCGGACCAACCCGATCCTACAGAGTATACTTGACCTTATTAGAATTGGCTTCCCTAACGTACTATCATCTCACCTCCACCCAATACTAGGTTGATCAAGTTTCAATTATTCTTTTTCCTATAGCCGTTCTAATATATGCATAAAATTTAAATATGAATGACATGTCATATATTTAAAATAAATAGCAAATGCATGACATGGCAATTATGCATGAGTCAACCAATTCAAATTATTTTATTTAGGTTTCTAAAAATGCATCAAATTCCCGATTTGATACATGTCGTGTGAACCCGCGAATATGTCAACCCACTTTGACATATTTAAAGTTATTAATTTTAATTGTTACAGTTTGGGTAAAATTTTGTTTTAGTTTGAGTTTAAGTTATTTAAGATTTTAATTGGATTCAGGTTAATTACGAATTAATTGATGTTGAATTAATTAGAAATTAATTGATTAGGATTAATATTGAATTTAATTTAATTGGAGTTTTAATTTGAATTCAACTTAATTTTTAATTTGAATTTAATTTTACTATGAATTTAATTAAAGTTTAATTCGAATTTAATTTAATTTAAATTTTAATTTAACTTAATTTTAATTTTAATCAATTTGAATTTAAATAATTAAGATTTAATTAATTTGAATTTAAATAAATAAGATTTAATTAAATTAATTTGAATTTAAATAATTGAAATTAATTAATTTGAATTTAAATAATTGAATTTAATTTATTTTGACTTTCATTTGAATTTAATTAAGATTTAAATTTAATTAAGATTTAATTCGAATTTAATTAGGATTAAATTAAGATTTAATTCGAATTTAATTAGGATTAAATTAAGATTTAATAAGAATTTAATTAGGATTAAATTAAGATTTAATTTGAATTTAATTAAGATTTAATTTGGATTTAATGTGAATTTGATTAAGATTATAATGATTAATTAATAATTGTGGGTTTAAATTCATCTATTTTTATTATTTTGAAAATTTCTTTTTCATCTTTATCTTTCTTTTCAAGTTTTTCTAATAATTTTGATTTATTTGAATTTTTATAATTCTTATTAACTATGGCCTTTATCTTAGATAGTTCTATATCCTCCTCAAGATTAGATCTTTCAATATCCTCACAGTAGGTGGAGTAAAATGGGCCACTAGTTAAATTTTTGTAATAACTTTCAAGATTATCTATAATTAAGTTATCATCTAGGAGAATTTTATCTTTATTATCCTCAAGAATATTTTTAACAAAATCATCTTTTTCCTTAAGATTTTCAATAATTTCAGGGTTATCTTTAGAATTATCCTTAAGATTTTCAAATTTGAATTCGGAATTATCCTTAGGATTTTTGAATTTGAATTCGGAATTATCCTTAAGATTTTCGAATTTGAATTCAAATTTATCCTTAGGATAAATTTTATCTGATTTAAAATTATCAGACTTAAAATTATCAGAATTAATTTTATCAGAAAAATTATCAGAATTAATTTTATCAGAATAATTATCAGAGTTAATTTTATCAGAATAATTATCAGAGTTAATTTTATCAGAATAATTATCAGAGTTAATTTTATCAGAATTAATTTTATTAGAATAATTATCAAAATTAATTTTATCAGAATAATTATCAGAATTAATTTTATCAGAATAATTATCAGAGTTAATTTTATCAGAATAATTATCAGAATTAATTTTATCAGAATAATTATCAGAATTAATTTTATCAATTACTGAATTGATATTCTGAATTAAACAATTAATTTCTGATATTTTAGTCATATCTGTATTTTCTAATTTGACATGCAAGATATTAATTCTATTGTACAGGTAATCTAATTTATCAGGAAAATTAACTAAGTTATCATAAGATAGTGCAGGAATTTGTAAAGTTTTTGGAACATAAATTTTTTGTACCTTTGCCGGACATTTGTTTTTGTAGTGTCCGAATTTTTCGCACTTGAAGCATTGCACGTGATCCTTGTTTTTCTGAACTCCTGGCGCTGGTATCTCCTTTACCGCCAGTGATGAACGATTCTTACGAGTAGGGCACTGATTTTTGTAGTGCCCTCTCTCCCTGCATGTGAAACAGATAATATGAAATTTAAACCCAGACATTTAAATGAAATATACCTGATTCACCCCTGAGCTCCCCCTCAACTCCTGGCGTTGTTGCTCCGTCGACGGTTAGTCCGGTGAAGAGCGGCTCGGCCCTGATACCAATTGTAGGACCGGTGCCGTCGATAGAGGGGGGTGAATATCGATAGTGAAAAATCTTTCGAAATTCTTCGTAAAACTTTCGTTCGTTCTGGACTTAGAATATTAGTAGCGCAGCGGAAAATAAATAGAACGAAAAAACAAAGCAAAGGACACAGCGAATTTTTACTTGGTTCCCGACCCCCTAGGGTCAGTACATCCAAGGCCTATGCACGGGAATGCCCGTCCACTATTGGTCTCCTTCCCGGACTTTCCGGAGGCGGAGAAACCCGACTTACAGAGCAAGATCTACAAGCAATAATATAGAAAATTTAGTGCGGAATTAAATAAAGTCAAACCAACAAGACAAAGTCTGAAGCTCGGCCGATCTGGACCTCCGAAGTGCCGCGCACTTCCTCCTGGATCCTCCCGATCGTAGAACCTCGTCTCTAGCGTGTTGTCGTCGGTCAGAATGCTTGGAATGGTACTTCGTAGTTGTGGTTGAAGTAGAGGGGTCGAAGCCCCTTATATAGGCCTCCTGGGGGCGCCCTAGACGATGGGGGCGCCCCGGAAGACTCGGTCAAACTTTATCCCTACGCCTACCTCGCCGCAGCTGATAACAGCTTTGACCAAGGCACCCCGGACCTCCCAGGCACCCTCATGATGGCTTATCTGTGTTTCGGATTCGAAACTGCAACTACAGCTTCGAACCAGGGCACCCCGCTTGACACCTGTTCTACTTGCTTCACTTAACTGCATGTTTCTTCTTTGGCTCAGGGCGCCCGCTCAGGGCGCCCTGGCTGATGGGGGCGCCCTGGATGATGGGGGCGCCCTCCCTGATGGGGGCGCCTTGCTTCAGGGCATCCAGCCCTTGTTCCGCTTGCTTTGTCTTCCAATCTTGGTACCTACAAGATACACAAACACAAAGCATATACATACAACCTTAAGCTTAAGGATTTGGTTCTAACTTCGGATCTCCACGAAACCCTAGGTCGAACCGGCACAAGTTCCCATCCCCGAGAACTTGCCCTTCACCTACTCCTTTCAGGAGACGGTTGCCACCCAGCCCTTCGGGTGGACTTTTGCTTAGCTTCCGATACCTCCGGACCTCGAGACGCCCAAACCCTGACCCGTCTCTACTCCTGTCCTTAGTCATCGCTCAGCTAAGTTGCTCAGTCCCTTGGACCAAGACTTCATTCCCTAGCAATCCTTCGCCAGGTGCCTAGCAGTCCTTCGCCAAGTCTTCATTCCCTAGCAGTCCTTCGCCAGGTGCCTAGCAGCCCTTCGCTAGGTCTTTTATGCCTAGCAGCCCTTCGCTAGGTGCCTAGCAGCCCTTCGCTAGGTCTTTTATGCCCAGCAGCCCTTCGCTAGGTGCCTAGCAGCCCTTCGCTATGTCTTTAGGGTTACGATACCTATAAGCCCTTTGCTAGGTGCCTAGCAGCCCTTCGCTAGGTCTTAAGGTTACGATACCTAGATTAACTAGGACTTTTCTTCAGCTTAGGTTACTTCTTTCTTACTCCCCTTTGTCTGTTCAATGTATCACTGACTTAAGTGTATTGGCAAACATTAAAACACTTAAAGAGGAATATCATTGATGCAACTTGCACCAACAATCAGACCGATCAGGAGCAGTTCAGCAAGGGAACTCAACCTCACTGTCTGCTCCCTAATCGGTCACCAGACCGATCAGGAGCCAGTCAGTGGGTGAAACGCATACTCCCTGATCGGTCACCAGATCGATCAGGAGCAGCACAGTAGGTTCCCAACCTCACTGTGTGCTCCCTGATCGGTGACCAGACCGATCAGTCATTGCTGGATCGGTCACACGACCGATCCACGAAGGAGCAGCGTGCCAGTTTCCCTGATCGATCACCAGACCGATCCAGGGACTCAAACCTAGCCCTCCATGTAAAATACGGTGATTCGAAAATCCGGACCAGAAAATTTTTCGAGATTTTTCGGATTGAGTCTAGGGTTTTCGGCCCTACGGGAGGAACCCAAGGGGCTTTCAGATAGACTCGTAAATTATGAAAGGGTAAATAATCTAACCTTAGAGAAGTATTGAGGTGGATTAAAATATATTGGAGGGTTAAACAACTAAAACCCCTATCCTAAGGGCAGGATTGGACTTTCTGAAAATTAGAGGGACTTTTCTATAAAAATCTCCTCACCTTAAAGCCCCTCGGTTCGGTTCTGCTCGCCCGCAGCCAACGCCGCAGCCAAACACCCGACGCCTCCCTTCTCATCTCGTGCCCTAGCCGTCGCCGCCGCCACACGCGATGCCGCTCCTTCCTCTCTGCCTTCTCCGCGTGCCCTAGCCCCACAACCGAACTTGACTTTTTCTTCCTCTCCTCTGTCGTGCTCCTCTCGTGAGCCCTAGCCGCAGCCCTGAGCCGCAGCCGACCGTTCTCCTCGCTTGACAACGCCGACGCCGGTTTCCCTCAGCGAACGGTCGACGACGATCCCTCTCCTCCATGCGAGGCCAACGAATCTCTGGTAAGCTCTGTTGCTATTTGGTATTGATGAGATGGTGATAGTGTTGATATGGTTTAATTAGTTGGTCGAGATGAGTTGGCTGTTTCTTCGATCATAATTCTGATAGTATCCGATTCTTCGTAGGTTTGGATGAACGGTTGGGTTGTCTTGGATTCTTTGTTGCGGTCATGTTGTTGGATTGAAACAGGGAGTCGTGCGGGATAATCTCAGGTAAGGATTTGGATATTTGAGGAGTTGTATTGTGTATAGACCTTGATGGATCAATAGATTTGAGTTGGATCTTGCTTCTATTTTAAATCTTGAATACACTGATCGGAGAACTATTTTAGGCTTTCGGTTTGAGTTCTCTATTTGTGCCGTGAGTATAGCTCCTGGAATAAGATTTTGTAGACTTGGTTTTTGATTGGGTTAGTCTTGTTTTCCCTTTCTCTTTCGTGAGTTACAGATTTTAGGTCTTCCCTTGTGTCCTATTTGGATCTCTAGTCTACTGCCAAGGATTTCCAATTCTAAGTTGTTCTTGCTGTGAGATTCAAGTTGTACAAAGAGATTGCCATAATCTCATTGGATCTTGCCGTGAGATTCAAATTGAACAAAGAGTTGTTTGATTAGATTTTTGGATTAACCTAATGTAGGGTAGCTAAATTAGTTTGAATGGATTCCTTGTTGGGTTGCCATTTGATTTTGATCAGCATAGGAATTATGTAGTAAACATGTTAGGTATGGTTCTTAATTGGCGTACCTCATTTAGAAATGTTTCCTATTGGAAGTTAGGGTGTGGATCAAGATTATGCTATAGTTAATAGCGTCTCATGTTCTTGGTTGTGGAGTTGAGTTGAGATGAATTTTCTCTTTTAAATTGCTCTGCTTTGTGTAGGATATGTTGATGCTGTGAGCTCCTTTGTGTGTTTTATTTTGTGTAGGTCACTGCTGTGTGTGGTGGGGTTGGGTTGTGTTGATGAAATGTTGTGAGTCTCTATAGGAGATGTTGTAGGTGGAGTTAAGTGTATCAACGTGTGGTTGGTTTAACATTTCATTGAGATTAATGCGGGAATTGATACTAAGATCTTCGGTTTCGATTTTGGGTTGATGTTCTTGCCGTGAGTTGGATTAGGTGTGGAGCACAATTGTGGTGACCATATGGGTTAAATGTAGGCTGACCCTAAACTTGAACCTAATCCTAACAATTCGACTTAATTGGGAGCTGAACATTTAATTATGATTAATTAAATGAATAAGAAAATTAGCAATAGCCCAAATTAGGTTAGATAGCTCGTTTAGCTATATAATACTTGTTATTATAGCTAAACACTATGCCTTTGCTACAGGGCACTGACTTGCTTTCGGACTTCTGGACGGGAGGTTCTTATTTGATACGGACTCCTTCTACTCTCTGGAGGCGGGTACCCTTTGACTTATCTTTATGATATTGTCATCTTGTTATGCATAGACTGTTATAGATAACAGTAAGATCATACGCTATCCCTGTTTATTATGCCTGTTCTGGATACTTGTTATTTATCCCTGGTTATTATACCTGTTCTGGATACTTGTTGGTTATTCCTGTTTATTATGTCTGACCTGGATACCTGTTAGTTATCCCTGAGTTATTATGCATGTCCTGGATACTTGTTAGTTATCCCTGAGTTATTATGCATGTCCTGGATACTTGTTAGTTATCCCTGAGTTATTATGCATGTTCTGGATACTTGTTAGTTATCCCTGAGTTATTATGCCTGTTCTGGATACTTGTTAGTTATCCCTGAGTTATTATGCTGTTAGTTCCTTACAGTCTCAGGTATGTGTATCTATCATACACCATCCTTGCACTGTTGCATGCCGGCGATCAGCGACTCCCTTGTGGTTGAGCCTAATCGTCTTCCGGTACATGACCTGCACACACGGCCACTCATGGGTTAGTGGATACCGTAGATGTGTGCATTTGCCCTGTATTGCTCCGTTCGTCCACTATGAGGAGGGTGAGCGCGGGCGTGGTAGCAAGCAGGGATCCCTTCTCGTACTGAGCCACGAGGAGATGAGAGCGGAGCTCCCTCATTGCTTGGGGTAGAGGGGTAGTCCCTCGCCAGCATCCTGTCCACCCGGTCACTCAGGAGCAGTGATGGCAGGGTGTACAGTTGTCAGAGCCCTACCCGTTCAGACGTCCCTATGACAGGTGTACGATGATCTGTCTGGTGTCAGGGGTGACACATGTCATTGCACCATGTGCATACTTTGCATCGTGCATTGTTTGCTGCACTTGATTCTTGCACTTGTTTGACATGCATATTCTGGAGACTTGTTATTTGAGATTATATATCTATTGATATTCCCTTGGTACTGATTATCCTCTTTTCAGGTTAGCTGGATTCTGGTATGTATTCTACCTCAGTATTTCCAGTACTAGTTTTTCCCTATGGTTGATATGAGACTGTATTAACGTAGATGCTTATTGTTATTATAACATACTATGCATATCTGCTGGGTATTCGCTGATTTATGGACTCACCCCGTTGCCATATATGTTTTTATTTCAGCTTGAGATACTTGGAGTCGCCAGAAGAGCCCAGCAGCCAGTCCCTACCCATCGCGACGACATAGTTTCGTTTTGTACTTAGTATTGTCTATTTTTATATTTGCTTATTGGACTTGTATATGTCTTGGGAGTGTTGTTGTGCCCTAAGGGGTTTTTGTATTGGTGGTTTCGTCGTAAGTCGGACCGGTCCGCAGTCAGGTATGATTTACTTAGTTGTCTTGTGTTTTTATATTGTGTTTATCTATTTTGGAGGCCTGAGGCCAAATATAAACTGCGTGGTATTGTTATAGTTGTTGTGTGTATGTGTAAATTGTCCGCCGGACAGGGGAGGTGCTGTCCGATTTTATATTGGATCAGCGACTCCTGGGTCTCGGGGCGTGACACTCCAAGCTAAGTTTTCATCCACCTTAGCCCTCCAAGCTAAGGATTTTTCACCTAACTCTCCAAGTTAGGAATTTGCACCTAACCCTCCAAGTTAGGACTTTTCACCTAGCCCTCTAAGCTAGGACTTTTCACCCAACCCTTCCGAATTAGGACTTTTCCAAACCTAGCCCTCGAAGCTAGGACCTGACCCTCCAAGCCAGGACTTTTTCACCTAATTCTCCAAGATGGGAATTTGCACCTGACCCTCCAAGTTAGGACTTTTCACCTAGCCCTTCAAGCTAGGACTTTTCACCCACCTCTTCCAAATTAGGACTTTTCACACACCTAGCCGTCCAAGCTAGGAATTTCCAACACCTAGCCCTCCAAGCTAGGATTTTCCATACCATGCCTGATCCCCGATCAGGACTCAATCATCATCAATAATCATCCACCTAAACTAAAATCAGTGTCAACACCAAATCAATAATCAGGGCCAGACTGCATCAACACTTGATTCATGGTCGCCAAGGACCGAGTCCGAATGCTCTCCCGAGAACATGAATCCTTCTGGTTGACCAACAACCCTCCCACTACGACGAGGCACTACCTGTGTATCTTCTATGACACGTGGTGTAGTGACTTGTGGTATTTCTTCTTGTACAGTTGGTACTAAGGTCAGAACATCCCCACTTAATTTTTCAAGAACTAGTCTACTCATGGGTTTATGGTTCATCACATAGTCTTCTTCTAAGAATCTGGTATTCGTCCCAACGATTACCCTCTGATCCTTAGAACTATAGAACCACCTTTCGTTTCTCTAGGATAGCTTACGAACAAGCGCACGAGATTCCAATCTTTTCAGTATCCCCTCTCAGCACATATGCTGAGCTATCCCATGTCCGAAGATGTCTTAGACTTGGCTTTCACCCAGTCCACACTTCTATGGGAGCAGGAGGCACTGACCTCGATGGTATCTCGTATGTATGCTGTCGTTTCCAGAGCATATCCCCAGAACGAATCCAGCAACTCGGAGTAGCTCATCATTGTCCTAACCATCCCCATAAGAGCCCTTTTCCTTCGCACTACTGCACCGTTCTGTTGGGCCAAATCGGGTGCAATCAATTGGGATTAAATCCCAGCCTCTGATAAGTAAGTCCTAATTCTTTCAAGAGGTACCCATCACCACGATCCGATCGTAGTGTCTTGATACCTTTCCCTTGATGTTTCTCCACATCCGTCTTGAATTCTTTGAACTAATCAAAGATTCAAACTTGTAGCCATCAAGTAAACATATCCATAACTTTGAATATTCATCTCACGAAGTATTCAAAGCTACCCCTAGGCATAGGACCACACAAATCAGAATGAACCGATCTTAACATATCTTTGGCTCTATACCTCTCGACCTTGAAAGGTCTCTTGGTCATCTTACCTTTCAAGTAAGATTCAAAGTTAGGGAAGTCTCCCACCACCAATGAACCCGAGGGCCCATTGGCTATCAACCTTTGAATCCTACTAAGGTTAATAAGACCAAGCCTTAGACGCCAAAGGTATGTTTGGTTCATCTCGGAAGGAACCTTTCTCCTACTTTGGTTAGATGATGAGCTATTAGTTACTATTTGCATTATGGAAGACTTTGGTTCTAATGTGTACCAATTGCCTATCAATGTACCTGAATAGATAATCTTTCTATTCCACTTTTCATAAAAAGCAATATAATATCTTTTATTTCAGAAACTGAACCAGAGCTCTTTCTAAATATTAGGTACATAAAAGCAATCTTAAAACCAAAACTTTATCTTCTAAAGGCAAATAAATAACTCCCACTGCAATAGTAGCCACCTCCGTAGCATACCCCTTGTAGATAGTAATCTCTTCCTTAGCTTGTTGTTGGGCTTCCTGGAACCCCTGCAAAGAATTGCAGACATGTTTAGTAGCATCCGTATCTACCCACCAGGTACCGGTAGATAACACCGCTAAACATGTTACAACGACAAAAGAAAAGATATACCTTTCACTTGACGACGGAGACAGTCTGCCTTCTAGTGTCCAGTTTGCTTACACGTGAAGCATTTGCCTTTCGGCTTCTTCACGCTAGTCCGATGTCCCTGCGATGTAGCTGCCTTCTTGAACCCTCATTGTTTCTTCTTCTTCCTACCTTTTGGCATAGAAGAGGAAACCCTTTGAGTCACTAAGGCCTGCGAGTTCTGGCGAAAGAGCCCCTCTGCCGCCTAGAGTTCTACCAGGAGTTCTCCAACGTATACACATGCTTATTCATGTTATAGTTGAGCCGGAACTGCTCAAAACTCTTAGGCAGAGATTGGAGTATTCTATCAACCTAGGATTCCCCGTCGATAGATCCTCCAAGAACCTCAATCTCATTGAGGTGGGTCATCATCTTTAGGGCATGATCCCTCACGGGTATCCCTTTGACCATAATGGTCGTCAATAGATTCTTTATCGCCAGCTGCCTAGCAACACGACTCTGGTGCTCGAAAAGCTCCTGAAGGTTCAGCATCATATCACAAGCAGTGGGCATGGCCTGATGCTGATGTTGAAATACATTCGACATGGATGCCAGAATGTAACACCGCGCCATCTCATCTGGCTTAACCCATTTCTTGTAATGCTCCTTCTGCCCTTCACCAGAATTGTCGCTAGGCATATCAGGACATTTTTCGGTGAGCACAAATTTGTACTCTTCAGTCGTAAGGACAATGTAAAGGCTTATTTTCCAGTCTATGTAGTTGGGGCTAGTAAGTCTATTTTTCCTTAAGTATTGTAGCTAGTGGGTTAAATGTTATTTTGAAAATCCTGAGAATCACAACTCACACTTCTTTAGAAATCGAAAATAAATTGATTCCTCACAACAATAAAGTTTTGAAATCAACCAACACCACTAAACACCGAGAAATTCGCATGCCACGATGGTGTGGACGTATACGAATTTCCACATTTGTAAGAGGAGGTTTTACCCATTAATCTTACTATATTGTCAACCTAACTTTTTGACAAGTAAGATTAATAGTTGGTCCACATCGGCTCTGCAAAATAATAGCAGTGACTTCGATGGGGAGGATACTATTATTCGCATCTAAGTGTTCACTATTACACGACACTAAGAAAATTATCTCTGATTATGTGTCTTCCGATGGGGAAGTACACACTCTCTTTAACAATTTTCTATAGTCTTTTCCGACCCAGTGATTCGCAGAACAAGTCCATCTGATGGGGAGGAAGGCACTCAGAGCCAACACGCAGACTTGTTTGCATCACTTATCGGATTGTAATGGAAGCCATGGGACCCTTAGAGTCCCTCTCTCACTTAGTAATTTATTACGAGGAATTTTAACTAGCACATTCACACAACAAGCACATAACCAACATATGAAAAATAAAAAATCCTAGATTTTCCAACTTTCATGGCCTTGGTTTCTAATGCGCCTCCAGTCGTGTCGTCACCTCGTCAACCCCGAGGATTTATTAATTACAATAATTTGCAAAACCATTCACACAATCATTATTTGGCCATGACAAGTTGGAATCTCGTGCCTGCAACACAAAGTTAGCCTATGCACAACCACATATCATCCAGCTAAATAAAATGTATGAAAATGCAAAAAATTAACTAATCCTCAAACACATAAAGCCGGAAACCTCAGCTCTGATACCAATTGTTGGGTATGGCTTAGCGGGTTTCCTAAGCGAATACCTGGTCGATCCGAGAAACATCTCTATGCCTACGGATTAAAAATTTAATCCGAATGGAGAACCATCTCCCATCGACCGTCTCGTGCCATATCGAACGATTTAAATCACAACTCGGCCAATTACCAAAATCAGCTTTGTGATTTACTCGACCGTTCGACCGCGGAAAAGACGACGAGTTGATCGTCGGCTTTTGTGTTTATCAGCGGGGTCCAATTATTTAATCATTAACTATGATAACAATCAAAATAATTAAATAACAAACATAAAATGACGAGGCAAATGAATAAGGCACAAATAAGAACGAAGGAGCCAAGGAAGAATATACCTTCTGTTACCTTACGATCTTCTACCGTATGACCCTCTCCTCTTGGAGGTCGTGTGGGTGACGATCTACCAAGAACCGTGGTCACCAAGTTGATCCCTTCTCCTTGCGCCAACCAATCCCTTACCAAAAGGATGTCACCGGCCGCTCGTAGGAAGAAGATAATTCAAACACAAACCCCACTTGGCAGATTTTTCTTCCCTTGAGAAAAATTGCATAAACAACATTTCTCCCTTAAGAAAAATTGCTGCTCCCTCTGTGGCTCATGTAATTTTCTTCCCTTGAGAAAAATTGCATATGCAACCTCTCTTCCTTTGAGAAAACTATGTGAGCAACTTCATCCTCCGAAGATTGCTTAACCAACCTTCTTTCTCTCTCAAGATTCTCCACCGAGGCATGGAAAAAGAAGCTTCCTCCAAGAGGTTGCCGTGAGAGGCAACTTGCTGCTCCAAGAAAGTTGCGATGCTTTCTCCTTCTCCCAGAAAATTTCCTTTGGGCGATTTCTTCTCTTCCAAGAAGTTGCGTGAGGCAACTTTTTAAGAGATTAATTGCGCATGCAATTAATTGGAGAAGAAAACGGATTTTCTTCTCATGGAGAAGAAACGCATGGAGAAGAAACGTATGCATTTTTAATTGGGCAATTAAAAACCTTGCATGCGATTTGAAGCAATTTAATTGCTTGAGCAATTAAAACCTTGCATGCGATTTTAATTGGACAATTAAAATCCTTGCATGCCATTCTAATTGCTGTTGCGTAAGCAATTGAAACTCTTGGAGTAGTTTAATTCGCATGGACCAGAATAATTTCCATGGAGCAGATTAATTGCTTCCTCGATTAATTGCATGAGCAATTAATTCCCTTTAGCAGATTAATTGCTCGATGAAGAAGCCTGCGCCGCTTGCTCAAACCGTGAGGGGGAGAGAGAGAGAGGAGATAAGGAGAGGAAAAATTTAGGGCTTCTTGTGATCTATTAGATTAATCATCAATTTGGTTTCATACTACCATGAGGTATATATAGGGCTACGATAGGGACCATGAGGAAGAGTTGTATCTTGGCCTACTAATGGACTCGGTCCATTAATGAGGATCCATTCCACTAAAGGTCCCTCATTGAATTACCTCACCAACCCTCATATTTACATATAGGCTCCACTTATTACAAGTCGTCCATCCCCCGTGTTTAAGATTTCGAATGTCCGTTAATTAATTAAATTATTGACAATTTAAATTAATTAACTTCTAGATCCTTGACTAGTACCACTCGACCTTATCATCATGCCGGATCAAATCCACCTGCAGGGTTTAGCATGATGAACCTTTCGAGCTCATCAAGGGGGCATCATCAACCCGACTCACCAGGACACGGATTCCGTCAATAATCAATGACACATCATATTATTAATATTATCTCCCAACTTACCGGGCCTATCAATCTAACAGAATAAATCTCGCCCATTGGTAAATTAAAGAAATAATAGTTAATAATATATGTCCGTTATTATATCGGGATTAAGGGATCGTACTCCATAATAAAGTCTGAGGTCTTATATAATTATCGAGTCAGTACAAATTGGATAACCTCGTGTTTTGGCCCTGCTCAATGTACTCAAAGCACACTAGTATAATCCTATGGTCAAGACCAACCACACCTAATTACACTACAACCATTGCGATGGGTTGTCCAATTCCATCTCGGTTGTGGGCCTCTATTTATAATAAACAAGGAACTGATAACATGATCTTCCGTGTGACATCACACACCATGTTATCTACAATGCAAAGTAATTGGACTTTATGCATGTACTAATATAAACAGACACCTAGTGTGGTTGTGATTCTCTTTTCAAAATAAAGATGTTCATATATATAAAAGAAGCATGTTTTTCAGTATACACATCTAACACTAGTTTCCAGACTTGGTTCCTCTCAAATTGGGCTAACTCCTCTTGCATTGCTATGATCCAATCAGGATCAGGTAAGGCTTCCTCTATAGTCTTAGGTTCGATTTTCGAAATTAGTGCAATCTGACTAAGATTTCAATAGGAAGACCTAGTTCTGACTCCTAGGGTTGGATCACCCATAATTTGATTAGTTGGATGACTGAGTCTCGGTTTCTTAGTTCTTCTATTGCTTGGTTCAGCCTCAGGTCCGGCTGGATGGTTCGGTTCAGTATTTGGTTCAACTACATGAGTTGGTTCAATTGTTGGTTCAGTTAACTCAGTAGTTGATTCTATAGTTAGTTCATTTAGAG
Source organism: Boesenbergia rotunda (assembly GCA_024364735.1). Taxonomy (NCBI): domain Eukaryota; kingdom Viridiplantae; phylum Streptophyta; class Magnoliopsida; order Zingiberales; family Zingiberaceae; genus Boesenbergia; species Boesenbergia rotunda. The sequence goes on along the minus strand of JAGFNQ010007386.1, from coordinate 78,722 downwards.
GTTCAACCAGTGGTTCAATAATTTGTTTATTATCTTCATGATCAATAATTGATGGATTTAGATCTGGATTATCAGATTTTGAATTAATTTCCTCATCAAATATTAGATTTGTTATTTCTTCAATTTTGTTAGTTTGTTTATTGTAAACCCTATAGGCCCTACTTGTTGTTGAATATCCTAAGAAGACCCCTGGGGTTGACTTAGACTGGAATTTACCTAGGTAGTCCTTGGTGTTTAGGATATGGACTTTGCACCCCAAAGACCCTTAGGTAATGTAGTTTTGGAAGTCTATGGTAGTATAATTCATAGGGAGTTTTATTGTGTCGTTTGTTAACTAGGACCCTATTTTGGATATAGCAAGCCGTACTAATTGTTTCTGCCTAAAAATGGTTAGCTAGATTGAATTCATTGAGCATAGTCCTAGCGGCTTCCTGTAGGGTTCTATTTTTTCGTTCTACTATCCCATTTTGTTGGGGGGTTCTAGGACACGAAAATTCAGGTATATACCCGTTCACTCTACAAAATTCCTCGAACCTTTGATTTTCAAACTCTCCCCCGTGATCACTCCTAAGTCTTTTGATTTTGGTATCATTTTGATTTTCAATTGTCTTAGAAAAATCAATAAATAGATTTAGGGTTTCATCCTTAGTCTTTAGGAACCTAACCCAAGTAAACCTAGAGTAATCATCTATAATTACTAAGCAGTACCGATTTCCGCTTAGTGACGTGGCTCCATATGAATCAAATAGGTCAAGGTGCAAGAGCTCAAGTGTAGTTTGAGTTAGATCTGATTGAATTTGTTTGTGATTAGACCTGGTTTGTTTACCTTGGTTGCATGATTCACATATTATGTTTTCATGGTTCTTAATTTTTGGTATTCCTTTAATTAAACCAATTTGGGTGATTTTTGATATTAATCTTAGATTAGTATGACCTAATCTCCTATGCCAGAGGTTTGATTCTTCTACCTGAGTTAAGATGCATTTAGGTTCTATGGGTAGGTTTATAGTGTAAACGTTATTTCTCCTAGCGCCCTTAAGCATGACTTCTGAGTCTTGTAAATTTCTAATTAGGCAGTCAGAGTTGGTAAAGGTAACTACATAGCCAGTATCACATAATTGACTTATACTAAGCAAATTAAACTTAAAGTTCTCAACCAAGAGTACCTTATTAATTACAAAATCATATTTGAGTTCAATGTTACCTGACCCAATGACTTTGAGTGTAGCATTGTTGCCAAATGCTACTGAGCCTAGGTTTTTGAACTTGAGTTTGGTGAATTTCAATTTGTCCCCAGTCATGTGTCTGGGGCACCCGCTATCCAACATCCATTGGTCCAAATCTTTATGTTCCTACACATAAAGAGTTTGTTGATTTGGATCCAATTAGAATTAAGGATAGCTTAAATTGATTTTCACAACCTAGTCTGTCTCACCCAATCTAGAGTTATCAATCACGTTAACCTTATGGGTTTTGTGAGACAGTTTCTATTCGTTAACCTTATGGGTTTTGTGAGACAGTTTTAATAGAAGTAAGAAATTTATTTTGAAAAACCATGATTAATTTTGAAAAGTTAAATTAATTTTAAACCCAATTTATTATGTTTTCAATTTAAAAAAATATGGTTGAATCTAAGATTAATTGAAATCTGTGTTAGATTCAAATCTGACAATAGTAAAGTGAATTTGGTTTTCAATAATCTGCTTCCAGGTCTTGGTGAGGCACTAGGCCTTCTTTGGCCGTAGCCTTATTGGATCATCAACCTTTTCCTTGACAGAGCCTTTTATTGAAAATCCATTTTCAAGTTACTCCTTGAAAGATTTTGGTCTAACTAGTTTGGGTCTTGGATCGGTAGCTTCGGCTAGTTCCGCCAACATGGCTTCCCTAACATACTATCATCTCACCTCCACTCAATACTAGGTTGTTCAAATTTTAGTTAATCGTTTTAGTCCTTAATCTAACCAATCCTAGGTCTAAGCATGGTAAATTGCATAAAGTAAATAAACAAGCAAGCATGCAATTTTACAATAAGTAAAAGAATTTATTTAACTATAAAAATGGTTTTTAAGTTGGCTCCCCCTGGACTAAAGCCACGGTAGTGATTAGGTAAGATATGAATCTTGTGTTGGTACAGGAAGCACCATATCGAACCTTGTTTTGATATTGGCAAAGGATTCAAAGTTAAGTACTATTTGTGATCTAACGATGTTACTTAAGTGTGTAGGAAAAGTCCTAGGAACACTAGGCACGAAGTCCTGGTTCTATGAATTGGGCAAGAAGTCCTAGCTGTGGGCTGGGCAACTAAGTCCTGACATAAGGTTGGGCAATAAGTCCTGGTCGTGGACTGGGCACTAAGTCCTGGCCGAGGGCTGGGCACCGAAGACCTGGTTCGAGGAATTGGGCACTAAGACCTGACCGAGGGCTGGGCACCGAAGACCTAGTTTGAGGAATTGGACACTAAGACCTGACCGGAAGTTGGGCACGAAGACCTGGTGAGTAAAGCTGGGCAAAAGTCCAACCGGAAGAGCTGGTTGGCAATAAAGTAAATTCTCCTAAGAGGAGTAGGTGAGAACGCGTTCCCCGTCAAGGGAACAGTAGGCGTCGGTTCGACCTAGGGTTCCATTTAGGAGACCCGAAGTCAGAACCAAGACAGCTACGGCTGTAAATAAAGACTAACACATTTGCTTTTTCTGTGTTGGAACTAACCTTGATTGCAGGGACCGAAGGAGTGTGTTTCTGTAGCTCAGAACGCCCTAAAGGAAGGGGGCAGGCAACTGGGCTAGGCGCCCAGGAGGTCCCGGGCGCCCAAGGTAAAAGGTCAAAACAGCAATTATGCAAGACCGCTTCGAAATCAAACTAGGCTAGGCGCCCAGGAGGTCTCGGGCGCCCAGGAGGTCCCGGGCGCCCATGGTCAAAGCCAAAGAGGTAATCAAAGCAAATCAGCCATGAAGCCAGCAGACCAAGTCAAGCTAGGCGCCCAGGAGGTCCCGGGCGCCCGAGTCTAACCAGGGGCTTATTCAGAGGGGATAAGCGCTGACCAAGCTTGGGATGAAAGTTTTCCACAGATGAAGGCACGTGTCAGGCGACCCCAACGTCTCAGGCACCCCCAGGAGCACTATAAAATGGTGCTTGATGGGCCCACAACAGGTGTCACGATGATCCTCAAATTTAGATATTTTTACTGAAAACCCTAGCTCACAAATTAAATGTAGTAAAGGGGCCACAGGTCGTATTTTTCCTAGGGCTAGTTTAGGATCTTTGATTCAAGCTCGAATTTATGTGTCGTCAAATATTTTTGGGTTTCAAGTAAGAACTGGGGTTTTGGTTTGCAATGAAGAATTAAAGTATAGTGGAAATAAAATAGGCTTAACTAAGCGAACTTAAACTAGGAAATTACAATTAATGAACTCAACCAATTAGGAAATTAAGCAAACCAATATAATTTTGCAAGATTGAAGAATAAAACTGATATCAAGTGCAACAGTACACTAAAAGTTGTGTCTAACTTTGGAAATTAAGACTTGAAACGAACTGAATGCGGAAACAGGGCTTAATTGTAGCAGACAGTTGCCTGATCGGTCGACTGACCAAATAGAAGCACTCCTGATCAGTCGACAGACCGATCAGATGATGCCTGGGTCGGTCGACGGACCGATCAGAAACTGAAATGTTATCAGATACAGAATGAAATTACGAAGAATAGAATTTAGAAACTGAACATCAAACTCATCCCTCAGTTCGAATCCTTCTTGTTGTCACTCAAGAAATAGCTACGAACCCCGTAGCTTGACAAATCAACAGCTCCTCAGCTCCCGCGATCAATTTTAGCTTCAACTTTGCCGATAAGAGAACCAATCCTCCGATCTCTTCTAACTTGATGTATGGGAATGCGATGATGATTCAGGAACCACCAGAGCAACTCAAAGAACCCCTCCGACTTGCATCCGGTTGATGAGGATGGAAAATGAGTGTCATTCGATCGGGAAGTGGCGAGAACTGGCAAATCCCTCACCTAGCTCTTCTCGGTGACAATTTGATCAGAAAATCTCACGGAAATTGGAAACTGATGATCTGGAACTCAAACCAAGCTTGAATATGATGGGTCGCGCGATCGGATGAAGAAAACTTGAAGAAAAATGAAGAACACGAAGAAACGGAGCTTGCGGTGAAGACGCGACGACGCTGTGACCTGGGGAATTAATTACTTATATAGTTAGGAATGGACGGCTGAGATTGTCCTGGCTCAATCCAACGGTCGGATCTTCTCTGATTGGACCCTAAACTCCCAGATCTCAATCTGAAGGTCAGATCTACCTCTCCTCAGCTGGGATCAATCTGATTTGCCCTGGATGGCCCAGATCTACTTGCCTTCCGAATGGACGGCTCACGGTTCTCCAAAGCTTGATCGCCTTGATCTGAGCCCGATTCTGACCCAACCTTGACCCAACTTGACCTAGGTCCATGTTCCTTCAGCCTACAAAAGTCAGATTCAAATTAGATACCAAAACATCTCAAAATTTCAAAGATTTGCAATTAAACCCAAAATGGAATTAATACATGGAACCTAAGATAAACTCAAGATTAAGCATGCAAAATATGGGTCAAACATGGATTTTTGTGCCTGAAATAATCAATAAAATAGTAGTTATCAACTCCCCCACACTTAAACTTGGGCGTCTCGCATAAGCTGACTAAATATGTACCCCCCCTAGATTATGCTCAATCGTAATTAGAAGTAGTTGAAAAGAAATTACCTAGGGTTGTCAATTCTCAAAAATCTAAACTCAATGGACTAGTATCTTGTCCTTAAATCAACAACTTAGCATATTCATCCTTCATGATTCATTGAGATGAATTGAACTCACAAAGCCTTTCAAGGGAAGTTTGGGAGGCTCTCTTCCTAAGTTCTAAGTTCATGAGGAAAGTGGAGCATACTCAAACACAACATGTTTCTTGCACTACCATAGGCTTGCTTATTATCTACTCTCCACCATTATTTATGATTCAGATCCACATCTACAAAAGCTTATTCAAACAAGTTAAAGACATATGAATTGGAAGAAATGAAATAAAGGTTTAGCAAAATGGAAAAGTTTAGGAAAGTGGAAGACTTGGATGCTCAATAATGTTTCTAATGCACTTTGCCCTTTTTGATGGTCCTTTGAATGTAATCAGAGTTGTGGTGGAGCAAGGATCAGCTGGTTGGATGAAAAACCTCAAAAACAGCAAAGAATTCAGTGTGCCACTCTTCAGATCGGTCCAGAGATCGGTCAGCCACTACCTGATCGGACTGGGGACCGGATTGGGTTGTTCCTGATCTTACTGTATTGCTTCTGATCGGTCCCTGGAACGGACTGGCTGCTCCCTAATCGGTCCCTAGACCGATCAGATTCTGATCAGTAGCCAAAACTGATTCCGAATCTGAAACTGACTCTTCCTTGGTTCTCTCTTTCAATACCATATCTCAATTCCATCTAGCTTCTTATTCACAGCCTCTACTTCAGAAATTTCACCCATCTCCTGCTGCTTCATATTTATTCTTCTTCTTCTTTTTTTTCTGTTTTCTGCTCTTTTTTTCAACTGCTTTCACAGTAGCTTTTCTTCTCCTTTCTCTTCCTTTTTTTTTCTTTTTATTCACTTCCTTGCAATGGTTAGTTGATCATCAAACTTGAAATATCGAATAATATTTAGGCATGTAGATGCTTCAATTGTTACCTTTCCTAGCCACTTCTTGCAACTCCTTCTTGATACCAAACTCAACTCAAATTGGCACCCTTTTTGGCTTCAATCGCAGAAATTTTTTTCTTGAAATGCATCCTTGATACAAAATATTTCCAAAACACTAGCCACCTCCCCCACACTTGAGCTTTTGTCCGTCTCGGGCAAAGTAACATCAAGAACCATCCCAAACAAACAAGTCCATGGAGAAGTATGGTTAAGAGCAGAAAAATAGGAAGGAAAATAGAATAGATTATGTATCAACTATGATTATTGCCAAAAACTGATATGAAAAGGAAAAACAAAGTGATTAGCCTCTATAGATGTGGTCCAATCATAGAAATATGGTTTTGAAAGAACCTAAGCAAGTTCTAAAGCACAATTACATGTGTGTATCACAAACAATTAGGCTAAATCCTCACTAGGTAGCAATAATTCATCTCAAGTCATCAATCTAGAATCTATATCCAAGTAGTACTCAAGCATCCAAGAATTCATCCATTAGCTCAAATCCTAAGTTTTAACAACCAAATTTAATTTGCTTTCAAGAGATTCTAAAATGATATGGAGACAACCTAGAGGGATACATTTATTCCTACTCATTAAGAAAAGGTGCCAAAAGAACTACATGATATCTACAATGGCCATTTATTCAATCTATACTACCTCAGCATTTATTATCAACAACTCACTTCAAAAAGAAAGATTTACTTCTAGAAACATGAAAATGATATATACAATGAAATGAAAGTGCAAGAAAAGTAAACTCCCCTTAATTTGGGTAGATAGCGTCGTTGATGTCCAATCCATCCACCTCTAGCTCCTTTAATTCTTCAAAGTACTTCTTGAGCCGGTGGCCATTGACTTTCCAAACAAGATTATTGGCTTCATCCTTGATTTCACAAACACCATAAGGGAAAATGTTAGTCACAACAAATGGTCCTTCCCATCTCGACCTCAACTTACCCTTAATCAATTTGAGCCTTGACTTGTATAATAAAACTTTGTCGCCAATTTGGAAGTCTTTCTTCAAGATGTGCTTGTCATGAAAAATCTTAGTCTTTTCCTTGTAGATCCTTGAGTTCTCAAATGCTTCTAGTCTAATCTCCTCAAGTTCTTGGAGTTGAAGTTTTCTCTCTTCTCCCACCTTGGTAGCATCAAAGTTACAAGTCTTTACCGCCCAATATGCATTGTGCTCTATTTCCACGGGAAGATGACAAACTTTTCCATACACTAAGCGGTAAGGAGACATTCCAATGGGGGTCTTGCATGCCGTTCTATAGGCCCAAAGTGCATCATCAAGCCTCTTTCTCCAATCATTCATATTGGGTCCAACGGTCTTTTCCAAAATTGATTTGATCTCTCTATTAGAAATTTCGGCCTGTCCATTTGTTTGGGGATGGTAAGATGTAGAAACTTTGTGCACAACCCCATACTTGCCAAGTAGAGCCTTCATGTGTTTATTGCAAAAATGAGATCCTTGGTCACTTATTATAGCCCTTGGAATTCCAAACCTACAGAAAATGTGTGACCTGACAAAGCTAACAACAACACAAGAATCATCAGTCTTGGAGGGAATGACCTCCACCCATTTAGAAACATAATCTACAGCAAGCAAAATATACAAATAACCACATGATGTAGGAAAAGGTCCCATAAAATCTATTCCCCAAACATCAAAAATATCACAGAAAAGTATAGTGTGTTGGGGCATCTCATTTCTAGTGCTTATGTTCCCAATTCTCTGACATCTATCACAATTCTTATAAAACAGATATGCATCATGAAATAGGGTGGGCCAATATAATCCACACTCTAACACCTTCCTAGCTGTTCTTTGGGGTCCAAAATGCCCCCCACAAGCTGATGAATGGCAAAATGTGAGGATAGAAGAAAACTCATGATCAGGTACGCATCTCCTAATTATTTGATCATTACAAAACCTCCATAAATAAGGGTCATCCCACACATAAAATTTTGCATCACTTTTGAGTTTATCTTTTTGAGCCTTAGAAAAATGTGTAGGAAAAACACGTGCTACTAAAAAGTTAACCAGGTCTGCATACCAAGGCGACTCCCCATGTATCGCAAGAAGATGCTCGTCTCTAAAATCATCGTCAATAGGGGTAGGAGGTCCGTCTCTCTCAATTCTGCTCAAGTGATCTGCAACTAGGTTCTCTTTGCCACTCCTGTCTTTGATCTCCAGGTCAAATTCTTGGAGAATGAGCATCCATCTGATTAGTCTAGGCTTAGCATCTGGCTTTTTCAACAGGTATTTCAGAGATGCATGATCAGAAAAAATAATAACATGTGAGCACAACAGATAAGATCTAAAGCGATCCAAAGTAAAACCAATGGCAAGAAGCTCCTTTTCAGTGGTGGTGTAATTTGCTTGGGCGGCATCTAGGGTCTTGGAGGCATAACATATGACATGAGGTGCTCCATCCATCCTCTGTGCTAGAACAGCTCCCACTGCAAAATTAGATGCATCACACATTAATTCAAAGGGCAAATTCCAATCAGGTGATCTAATGATAGGAGCTGAGGTATGAGCCTCCCTGAGTCTGTGAAAACTTCTTTGCACTTATCATCAAAAAAAAATCAACATCTTTTTGCAACAGTCTTGTCAGGGGCCGAGCAATATCGCTGAAGTCTCTAATGAATCTGCGGTAGAACCCTGCGTGTCCAAGAAAAGCACGAACATCTCGTATGCATACGGGGTAAGATAAAGAAGATATAGCACTAATTTTTGCAGAATCTACCTCAATACCTCTCCTAGAGACTATGTGTCCTAGTACAATTCCATGCTCTACCATGAAGTGACATTTTTCAAAATTTAGCACAAGGTTAGTCTCAATGCATCTATGTAAAACCCTAGACAAGTTATCTGAACATGAATCAAATGAAGTGTTAAGAACTGAAAAGTCATCCATAAAGATCTCCATGCAATGCTCTAACAATTCACCAAATATACTTACCATGCATTGCTAGAACGTTCCTGGAGCATTACAGAGTCCAAATGGCATCCGTCTATAGGTAAATGTGTCGAAAGGACAAGTGAAGGTAGTCTTCTCTTGATCCTCTGGGTCTATGCAGATCTGGAAATAGCCTGAGTACCCATCCAAGAAGCAGTAATGGGACTTCCCTGCCAGTCTCTCAAGCATCTGATCAATAAATGGTAAAGGGAAGTGATCTTTCCTCGTGACTTTGTTTAGCTTCCTATAGTCAATGCATACTCTCCATGAATTTCTGACTCTGGTTGGCACTAGTTCGTTGCTTTCATTTTCCACCACTGTAACTCCAGATTTCTTGGGCACCACATGTATGGGACTAACCCACTGACTATCAGAAATAGGGTAAATGATACCTGCCTGTAGTAGTCGAGTCACCTCTTTCTTGACAACGTCCAAAATAAGTCGATTAAGTCTCCTTTGCGGCTGCCTCACTGGTTTAACATTTTCTTCCAAGAATATCCTGTGCATGTAGATAGTTGGGCTAATACCTGGTATATCTGATAAAGTCCACCCAATAGCTTTCTTGTGTTGCCTCAGGACTTGCAGTAATTTTTCTTCTTGCTCTGAATCTAGGTGTTGGCCAATAATGACAGGAAAAGTTTGCTCCTCCCCTAGATAAGCATATTTTAAATGATCGAGAAAAGACTTGAGCTCAATCTGGGTCTGCTCAATGGGTATGATCGATCCTTGGGGCTCAGTGCAATCCCCTACACTATCGTACCCGTGCTCTGAATCCTTTGAAATCTCAATAGAAATAGGTGATCCTTGGGGCTCTATGCAATCCCCTACAACAAGAAAATCCTCTCCAACTGGGAGTGAATCTGAAATGTCCTCTGAGTCATCCTCCTCAATAGCAAGTATATCCTCAGCCTCCTCTGAAATGACATCTCCTCTGGAAACATAATGTGAACCTCCCTCAACCACTGAATCTGTATCAACCAGTCCAACCAGAAAGTCAATGCTCATAATAGAGTGATCTTCTCTAGGGTACTTCATGGCATCGAAAATACTGAACTGGACTATTGTGTCTCCCACTTCCATGGACAGTGTGTTGGATTGAGAGAACCGATAGAGGGGGATGAATATCCGAAAGCGTTCGAATTTAAGAGATAGAGAAATTACGCAGCCGAAATTAAAACAAACAAACGCAAACATAGGTAGTTTAACTTGGTTCGGAGCCTAGTCGACTCCTACTCCAAGGCCCACGGTCGTTGACCGTTTACTGTGGGCAATACTATAATCGCGCAAATCAATTTACAGAAGATGATTACAATAAAGGTGCAGTAACAAAAAGACAACTCTTCGTTATCGACGTCCGGTGTAGAATCTATTTTGAAGCAGAGGGACGTCGTCGGCGCTTATATCTCGAGTCGGAAGGTTTCTGGAGAAGAGCGCGGGAGTAGAAGAGCGTGAATGCATTGGAAAGCTTGTCTTCTTCAGAAGCCTGGGCGTTGGGTGCTATTTATAGCACCTCGGGGCACCCTGGACGTCGGGGGCACCCCCCCCCCACGTGTCACGCGATCGCCCTTTCTCTCGGTCAACCTCTATCCCACTCGAATAGGGCTGAGGTTTGACACTGGGGGCGCCCGCGACGCTGGGGGCGCCCTGGGCGCAGGGGGCGCCCTGGGCGCAGGGGGCGCCCTGGGCGCTGGCGGCGCCCTGGGCGCTGGCGGCGCCCTGGGCGCTGGCGGCGCCCTGGGCGCTGGCGGCGCCCTGGGCGCTGGCGGCGCCCTGGGCGCTGGCGGCGCCCTGGGCGCTGGCGGCGCCCTGGGCGCTGGGGGCGCCCTGGGCGCTGGGGGCGCCCTGGGCGCTGGGGGCGCCCTGGGCGCTGGGGGCGCCCTGGGCGCTGGGGGCGCCCTGGGCGCTGGGGGCGCCCTGGGTACTCTCAATCCAACACACTGTCCATCATGGCATAAACATAAACATCATAGACATTCTAGCATGGCATAATTCATGGCATAATTCATAAACATAGTGAACATAATTCATGGCATAAATCATAAACATTGTGAACATTCTAAGCATGACATAATTCATGACATAAACATAAACATCATAGACATTCTAAGCATGGCATAATTCAAGGCATAAATCATAAACATAGTGAACATTCTAAGCATGACATAATTCATGGCATAAACATGAACATCATAGACATTCTAAGCATGGCATAATTCATGGCATAGATCATAAACATAGTGAACATTCTAAGCATGGCATAATTCATGGCATAAACATAAACATCATAGACATTCTAAGCATGGCATAATTCATGGCATAATTCATAAACGTAGTGAACCTTCTAAGCATGGCATAATTTATAAACGTAGTGAACATTCTAAGCATGGCATAATTCATGGTATAAAACCTATCATAGCATATGAACCTCTTCCTAACATAATCATGGCATAGATCATTCATTATCATGCATACTTCTTAACATGAAACGTAAGCATAAAATCTTATCATTATAGCATAATGCATAACATGAATGGATGCATGAGTGAAATGCATATACATAAGGGATGCTTAACTTTTAAAACATACTTTTAAATGCTTAAACATAATCATCATACATCATTTGGGGTCCCCGGCTTGTACCACATACATACATCATTGCGCGCATCCCTAGCAAGTTCGAGGTCGCGAGCCCCAACCTACTAGGGTAAGGACAGCATAGTCGGTAGTCCCCGAACCGAGGCGTTCTTAAGGTGCCCATCCCTGTTGCCCAGCTCTGGTAGGGCCAGAACCGTGGACAGCTACGGTAGTCCAAAACCGGGGCGTTCTTAAGGTGCCCATCCCTTGGACCCATACTTCGGTCCGGTACAAGCCCATACATAAAGTAAAATACTTTTCATGTGTCATCATTCATCATTCATTCATAGCATACTTAACATAGCATAACTTGTTACGGCTCGGCCCGTCTACCGGCCCATTTATCGGTCCTCTCGACCGTCGTACCGTCAACCATCGACCGTGCTGTTTAGCATATTTCTGCCTTAAAGACATAAGCATCATCTTTCATTCATCATACTTGTCGTTCATCATCATTCATTCATCATACTTGTCATTCATCATACTTAACATCATAGCTGTGCCTTAAAGGCATGTACTTAACTTCATTCATAAGACATGGCATACATACATCTTATTCATAAATCATGGCATACATATGTATCATTCATAAGACATGGCATGTATCATTCTTATCATGAACATAAACATAACATACTTAACATGGCATCATTTTCATTCTTAAACATGGCATCATTTTTATTCTTAAACATGGCGTCATCCTCATTCTTAAACATAAACATAACATACTTAACATGGCATCATTCATATCATGAACCTAACATATCATAGTATCATTTTTATCATGATCATAACCCTATCATTCTTATCATGGCATCATTCATATCCTGAACATAAACTTATCATACTTATCATGGCAACACATAAACATATACTTGAAGTTAAAGGCTCAACCCTTACCCTTGGGTCCTAGAGGTTGGCCGAAACATATGGGGTCTCTAGGGTACCCCAAAAATTTCCAAAAATTGTATTAAACCTCTAGACATCATGAGAGTACATTAAACATCATGATTGGGATTTTTATCATCATTTTAGAAAAGCTTCCCAAACATTTTTTTTCTATTTCCCGCTTCTGACTCTCGGAAAAAGATTCTGAACCCCACCTACATGGCGGCTGAAACCCTAGGGTGTCCTAGGGTGCTTGCTTAGGTTCCTTCATGTTGGCCGAAACCCTAGGGTATCCTAGGGTAGTCCAAAAATTCCCAAAAATTATACTTAACCTCTACACATCATAAGGGAATATTAAATAACATTATCAAGATTTTTGGCATAATTATAGACCTGTAAATCATGGTGGCCGAAACCCTTAAACTTAGGGTTCCTAGTTTTGTTTCTTTCATGTTGGCCGAAACCCTAGGGTGTCCTAGGTACTCCAAAAATCCCCAAAAATTATACTTAACCTCTACACATCATAAGGGAACATTAAATAACATTATCATGATTTTTTGCATAATTATAGACCTGTAAATCATGGTGGCCGAAACCCTTAAACTTAAGGTTCTTAGTTTTGTTTCTTTCATGTTGGCCGAAACCCTAGGGTGTCCTAGGGTACTCCAAAAATTCCCAAAAATTATACTTAACCTCTACACATCATAAGGGAACATTAAATAGCATTATACAGATTTTTAGCATATTTATAGACCTAGAAATCATGGTGGCCGAAACCCTTAAGCATGAGGGTCTTGGTTTTCTTTCCTTTCAACATCAAATTCGAAAACTAACCAATATATCATGCTAAAAATCATGGAAATCATAGGGGAACTATTATACCACAGGTGAGGGAGTCTTACCTTGGGGTTTCTTGATTTTTAGACCTTAGATGGGAAGAAGAAGGAAGACTTGTTGTCTCTTGATCACCCCTAGCCTTGGAACCTTAGGAAACCTTTAGATCTTGGTGGTAGGACCTTCTTGTGGAGTTTTCCCAAGGGAAAATCTCCCTTGTAGATTTTGTCTAGGATGAGAAAGGAGGAAGAGAATGAAATTGATGGAGAGAAGAGAATAACTCCCCAAACCCCCCTCTTTATAACCCATTAAGGTGGTGAATGAAGAGTCTCTCCATGACTCTTCATCTTCTTCTTAATCTCAACTTATATCAACTTCATTTCCTCATAGAAATCCCTTGCTAGGTGAGTTGGTTAAGTCTTACATGGTTGTACAAGAGGTCCAAGGTTCAATCCTTGGCTCATGCACCTTTATTTTTATTTTATTTTCATTTCATTTATTTTATTATTTTTATTTCTTAAATTCCGAAAATCCCCCTAAAATCACCAATAATTATGCCAATATTCCTAAATAAAATTCTTTTATATTTATATTAATTTTACCTAATTTATATTAATTTTACCTAATTAATACCCATTTTTGGAGCCCATTTAAAGCTCATTATTACCTAGTTTTTCTCAATTTAAATGAGAAAACATGGATTTCTAGGCCCAATTTTACATAATTATTTCTGGGCCCCTCGGAAAATTATCTAGACATGCTCAATATTTTAAGAAAATATTAAGAGAATTTTCTGGGTCGTTACAATCCCCCATACCTCGTGAAAGTTCGTCCTCGAACTTAGAATAACTCCGGGTACTTGCGCCTCATCTCGTCCTCGCGCTCCCAGGTAGCTTCTTCGAACCGTTGATTTTGCCATAGGACCTTGACTAAGGCACTTCTTTACTCCTCAGCTTCTTGATTTCCCTGTCCAAAATCTGGATGGGTCTGCTCTCATAGCTTAGGTCCTCTTGCACTTGCACCGTCTGTGGCTCGATCACTTGGTCCATGTTTGGGATACACTTTTTCAGCAGGGACACATGGAATACGTTATGGATAGCTGACATCTCTGGAGGCAGCTCCAGCTCATATGCCACCTTACCGACTCTTTTCAGAATCAGGTACGGCCCCACATAGCGCGGACTTAATTTTCCTTTCTTCCCAAATCTGGTCACTCCCTTCATAGGGGCCACTTTCAGAAACACCCAATCTCCCACACTAAACTCCAGTGGTCTACGCCGAACATCGGCAAAACTCTTCAGTCGGCTCTAAGCAGTTTCGATCCGTTGTCGAATAGTCTGTATAGCTCGGGTGGTGTCATCGATGAGACCCGTCTTAAGCCCCATCGCCTTCTTTTCCCCACCTTCGTACCAACAGATCGGAGACCTACATCTCCTCCCCTATAAAGCTTCATAAGGTGCCATGCCGATAGTAGCTTGATAACTATTATTGTAGGCGAATCCCGCCAAACATAGATATCAGCACCAACTCCCTTTGAAGTCCGGGGCACAAGCTTGCAACCCATCCTCTAGTACTTGATTCACCCGTTCAGGTTGCCCGACTGTCTGAGGGTGACAAGCGGTGCTGAATCATAGTTTAGTACCGAGAGACTTCAGGACGCACTCCCAAAAATGTGAGGTGAAGCGACCATCCCTATCGGAGATGATGGTCTTGGGAACTCGATAAGGTCTGATTATTTCCATAGCATATAATTTTGAGCTAGTGTCATTAATAGCCCTATGATGTAATTATATGCATATATCATAATTATATAGTTATTATAATTATGGGTAAACCCAATAATAGTATGCTTCCGAAATATTAGTTCACCACATGAGCTATGAATTATATTAGTTAATGGTTATTATATGATAAGTGAGATCATATTTATTGTATTACCATGAAATATCTTAAGGTAATCTTATATATTATATATAGGATAATAGTGAAACATACGTTAATAATTCTAACATTTATAATTAGTATGAAAATATAGTGGTCCCATAATCTACAATAAGTGTTAATATAGTGGTCCCATAATCTACAAAAGCTAAGCATCCCTTATGTATATGCATTCCACTCATGCATCCATGCATGTTACGCATTATGCTATGATGATAAGATTTTATGCTTACGTTTCATGTTAAGAAGTATGCATGAGAATGAATGATCTATGCCATGATTATGTTAGGAAGATGTTCATATGCTATGATAGGTATTATGCCATGAATTATGCCAGGCTTAGAATGTTCACTATGTTTATGATTTATGCCATGAATTATGCCATGCTTAGAATGTTCACTATGTTTATGATTTATGCCATGAATTATGTCATGCTTAGAATGTTCACTATGTTTATGATTTATGCCATGAATTATGCCATGCTTAGAATGTTCACTATGTTTATGATTTATGCCATGAATTATGTCATGCTTAGAATGTCTATGATGTTTATGTTTATGCCATGAATTATGCCATGCTTAGAATGTTCACTATGTTTATGATTTATGCCATGAATTATGTCATGCTTAGAATGTCTATGATGTTCATGTTTATGCCATGAATTATGTCATGCTTAGAATGTTCACTATGTTTATGATTTATGCCATGAATTATGTCATGCTTAGAATGTCTATGATGTTTATGTTTATGCCATGAATTATGCCATGCTTAGAATGTTCACGATGTTTATGATTTATGCCATGAATTATGTTCACTATGTTTATGAATTATGCCATGAATTATGCCATGCTAGAATGTCTATGATGTTTATGTTTATGCCATAATATTTATGCCATCTTATGTATACGACAAGTGACGTAAGATGTTATGTTCTAAGTAGAGCACCAAGTGCGTTAATGTTTTATGTGCTCATTATGAGATGATGAATGATGAATGGTTTTGTGAGTAGGAAAGAGTCTTACTAAGTCTGTGTGCTTATAGTCTTATTTCCTTATACCGCAGATCATTCAAGGGGACAATGAAGGAAGCAGCAAGAGGGCAAGAACGCATGTGTGTCGTAGTGACTTGGCCCAGGAAACTATATGTTTACTTATATGTTTGAATAATGACTTATGGAACCTTATGACCTTATGATATGATGTTATGTGAGACATGATATGATGCTTAAGTTCAAAGTTAATATGCTAAGGTTCCCATGTCAATAAGTTAAGAATGGTAACAGGGCATGTATAGGTTAAGTTATTCCGCTGCCTTATGATGTATACATGCCCTAAGCATGTGAACGTAACGCCGCTTAGGAAAAAAAAAAGCGGGCGTTACAAAAAATCCCACAACCTCCCTTCCATTCCGCGAGCCCTAGCTGCAACGCCCGATTCCTTCTCCTCCTCAATCGTCACAGCAAGCAGTCGAGCGCTCGATCCCTTCCTCTTCCTCTCTTCTCACGAACCCTACCCCGGAACTCCTCTTCACCCGAGCATCCCTTGTGTCTCCTTCCATTGGATGAGTGTGTCGGCATCGAGCAGGGGCTGAGGGCGAGGATAGTGGCTACCTCAATCGGCCGTGTACTTCTCATGGCAGCTTAAACCTTGGAAATGCGCCTATTTCTTGCTTCGATCTAGGGTTGCCTTCATCTAGGTAAGCACTCGATTCTTTGAATCTCAACTTTGCCCTCTAAGGATCGATTTTGTGCTGTGCCGAGATGGTGATATCATCTCTGGATCTATTTAGGGATCATTTTCCTCTTCCCCTGCTGCGATTTTCTGTCAAGTCTGTGGAATGGATCCCGGGTTCATGAGGGGATGCCAGGAAGAAGGGATTCACTGGTTCAGTAGCTAACTTCACCAGATTTGGAGCAAGGGAGCTCTTTCGGTACTTTATCAGGTAAGGATTGGTTCCTTCAGCATTGGTTTTGGATGAACTGAATATAGAATTGTTTCGATCTGTAGTGAAACCTCTTTTTATGATTTTGGTGGGATTGCATTGATTTGGATTTGGATTTCAGTTTCCATACATGTGTTGTCTCTGTTTTGAGCTGTGGATTTTGGTTTCGGGAGAAAGCTAAGCTATTCTCTGTTGCCATAGGGAATTTTTGATTTGTATGGGATGAATCCTAGCACTAGCTTTGATCTGAACTGATTATTGCTACTGTGAGAGGATGGATGGTTGTGATTGGAATTGGTCCTTTAATCATGAGATACATCTACAGGGAGCTACAAATGGTTGGGGTTGAATCTGGTGTAGGGTTATATGGAAGTTGGAATGATTGTCTAGTTTTATTTCATTTGATCCTATGTTTTGTGTATTGAGATACATTGTTGGGATTAGGTTTAGTTGAGGATTAAGATCGGATCAGCCCTTTGGTGGTGGAGATACATTGTTTAGCTGGATGTTGCTTTGTTAAGATAGCTAAGCTTTGATTTATGGTACTAGACACTGAGCTGTTTTTGGACTACTGGACGGGTGGTTCTTATTTGATACAAGCTATCTCTACTCTCTGGAGGCGGGTACCCCTGAATAATCTTTTTAGATATTGTCTTACTATTATGCATAGTTTGTTATAGATAATAGTAAGTTTATACGCTGTACTTGCCTTTGTGTATTATGATCAGATATATGTTGTTTAGATGACTCCTGTTTAGTTCCATACAGTCTCGATATTTGCCATCCGGTCATATGTGCTCAGATATGATGGTAGGTCACTTAGTACCTGTAGTTGTATTGATTCCTAGATATACCTTGGATGGATACCTTGTGTAGATCATCGGCTCCCTTAGGGTCTGAGCCCGTCGCGTAGACAGGTTTCTGGTTTGATTGAGCTATTAGAATGATGCTATGATCATGATGGAGACCATTGACTCCCCTGAGGTCTGAGCCCGTCCCCAGTCATGTTTGAGGCTACATATTGCATTGCCACAGGTGCTGGGCATCATATTTGCATAGCCATAGGTGCTGGGCTACATATTGCATCTGCCACAGGTGCTAGGCGTCATATTTGCATAGCCACAGGTGCTGGGCTTCATACTTGCATTGCCACAGGTGCTGGGCATCATATTTGCATAGCCACAGGTGCTGGGCTACATATTGCATTGCCACAGGTGCTGGACATCATATTTGCATAGCCACAGGTGTTGGGCTACATATTGCATCCGCCATAGGTGCTAGGCATCATATTTGCATAGCCACAGGTGCTGGGCTACATACTTGCATTGCCACAGGTGCTGGGCATCATATTTGCATAGCCACAGGTGCTGGGCTACATATTGCATCCGCCACAGGTGCTAGGCGTCATATTTTCATAGCCACAGGTGTTGGGCTACATACTTGCATTGCCACAGGTGTTGGGCATCATATTTGCATAGCCACGAGTGTTGGGCTTCATATGTTGTACGCCACAAGTGGTTGGCTTCTCTATGCAACTATGAGTGGTTGGCTTGTCTGTTTTCTGTTCACCCGACCGCCGGTCTGGTGGTGGCTGAGGTGCGTATAGAATAGATTTTTGCATCGGGTGCATAGGATGCATTGCACCTTTGTTGGTGCTTGTTGAGTTTGAGTGCTATATATGTTTGGCATGTGCTTAGATGTGATATACACATTTGGATTGTGTATCATTCTTGAGGTTATATAGAGGATTGATTACACCTACCTGCAGGATAGACAGACTCTGGTATGTATTTCACCCTTAGTTTTTAGATATGCTTTATCCTCTATACTCGAGACAGTATCAGCGTGATTCTTATTGTTATTTATAGCTTGCTATGCATATATGTTTCTGGTATCCGCTGAGTTTATTTGGACTCACCACCGTTGGCCATATTTTGGTTTCCAGGTTGATTGGTCTCCAGGAGAGCCCCAATTGCTAGTCCCAGGTCCCTACGACTCCAGTGATGGGTGCTTCCGTGTAGTTATGTTCCCTTTACATCGTATTATTGGGTTTGGATTTATTTTATGTCGTGAAACTTGTATCGCGTATTATTTTTCTTGGTATTGTATTTTTGAGTCCTCTGATGGACTATGTGTTTGTTGTTTTGTTGTAAGTCGGACCGGTCCGCAGTCAAGTATGATTTACTTTGTGGTATTGTTATATTATGTCTTGATTTTGAGGCCTGAGGCCAAATTATTATTGCGTGTATTGTTTGTATGTGTAAATTATCCGCCGGACAGGGGAGGTGCTGTCCGATTTTATATTGGACTAGCGGCTCCTGGGTCTTGGGGCGTGACATAGCCGAAGCTACCGATCCAAGACCCAAACTAGTTAGACCAAAATCTTTCAAGGTGTAACTTGAAGATGAATTTTCTATAAAAGGCTTTGTCAAGGAAAGAGTTGATGATCCAATAAGGCTACGGCCAAAGAAGGCATAGTACCTCGCCAAGACCTGGAAGCCAATTACTGAAAATCAAATTCACTTTACTATTGCTAGATTTGAATCTAACACATGTTTCAATTAAATCTTAGATTTAATAATAAATTAAAGAAAATGATTCAAGCATCTCACAATACACCCGTAAGGCAACCCTACTTGCTGTGTTAAGACATCTAGAATGGGTGAGATGTTAAGGACTAATAAATTGAAAAATTATTTTCAAAATTGTTAGAATATTTTTCTAAAAATATACTTTCAAAATAGTGCTTTAACATAATAATGTTTTTATGAAATTCATGTTTGTCTGATTGATTATATATTATATGTTTTCAAAAATTATATATCCTTTTAAAAAATTGTTTGTCTCACACAATTAGACACAAGCCTTCTAGGACAACACTAAAGTTCCTTAAGGCACTTAGATAGAGTCAAACGGTGTTGGGTACAGGGGGAGTGGTTTATTCCTTTAATTTCCTTTCAAAAATGTCTTTTGAAAAATCACTGTCTTTTAAAATGGTTTTCGAAAATTGTGCTTTAAATACTATGTCTTATGTTTTTTGTAAACTATATCTAACAAATTACCTTTATTTCAAAATATGCATTGAAATTTTAAAACTGTGCTTTAAAATTGTGTCGAGGTCTCGTTTGATTTTTGATAAACCCTAAAGACACAAGGAAGTCTACTTCATGATCTACAAGGACTCCTAGGAAGTGTTAAATTTAGGGGGACTCTAAATCAAAAGAAATTATTTCTAACAATTATGTTTCAAAATTATTAGATAATTCTTATAATTTGAATCAAACCTTAAGACTCAGAGGAAGATCGCTTGTAGTTAACAAGCTTCCTAAGACTGGGTCAAGCTTAGGGGGAGATTAAATTAAAAGAATTATTGAATATTTTTCAAAATTATATGTTTTCATGCACTACACTTTTAAAATCCTTTTGAAAATATGAATAATTTTTCTTTCAAAATACTATCCTTTTAAATCATTTTGCTTATATATACCATCACTTTCAAATTTTTGCTTGACTTTGGAATACTTTTAAAATCATTTTAGAATACTTTTGAAAATAATACTTACTTGACTTTGAAAAATTTTCAAGGACACTTAGGGAAATATTCTTGTAGTTAACAAGGTTTCCTATGATTGTGTCAAACTAGAAGAGAAACCAAGTCATGTAAAGTAATATGTTCTCAAAATAACATTAAAATTTTTCTTAAAAGTACTTATATTTTTCAAAAATGCATAATATTTTTCAAAAGTACTTATATTTTTCAAAACATGCATAACATCTTTCAAAAGTACTACTATTTTTCAAAATATAATGTTTTCAAAAGTACTAATACTTTTCAAGGCACTAATGTTTACAAAGTACGAATATTTTTTTACAGTTTCAAAAGTGCAATACTAACGTGTTTCAAAGAACAATCTTTTCAATCATGTTCAAAGTGAAAATGTATTTCAAACATTCTTTTGCAGAACATTTGTTTAAAGTATTCATCTAAATGTACTATTTGTTAAATGAAAATCTTTTTATGAGTGTAATCTTTTGAAAAATCTTTTCTAAATATAAGTTTTTCTAAGGCAATAGTGGTCTAAGTGCGTGAATTTTCTAAAGTGACTTGCCTACAAATACAAAATATTTTTTTCAAATTGCACAATACTTTTCAAAGTGGAGTTTGTTGGTGCAATTTAAGCTTTTTGCTATGCTTTCAAGAATTATACTAAATAATTTTATGTTTGCAAAACTCACAGGCTCTGATACACAAACTTTTTTCTTAAAACTTCTTTCAAAATATGGTTTTCAAAAGTTCTTTTTTTATATATGGCCAAGGGGGAGCTTTATGCAATGTTTCAATTTTGCAAGGTTTTGAAATATTCTTACTTAAATTTTCATACTTCTTGTTTTTCAAAACATAATTTTCAAAACTTCCAATCAAAAGTATTTTTTCTAAAAGTTTTGTAACATGTTTTGTTTGAAAAATATTTTTGAAAAAGTTGTGAACTCCTTTAATTAAATTTAATTTGGTAAAACTCAAAACTCTCTATTAGAAACCTTGTTCGCCCATGTATGTTTTTGATATATGTCAAAGGGGGAGGAAAGGTCAAAGTTAAGTGTTTTATAACACAAGTATTCAGGGTTTTAGGGGGAGTATGAGAAATAAAGGATTTTTTTCAAATCTACATTTATCAGTTCAAAACTGCTATACTTCATTGATTTTTACCTTATTTACTTAACTGTTATAAGTTTTTACTTAACTTTGAATTGTGTTGCCATAAATCAAAAAGGGGGAGATTGTTGGTGTAGGAAGCACCATATCGAACCTTGTTTTGATATTGGCAAAGGATTCAAAGTTAAGTACTATTTGTGATCTAACGATGTTACTTAAGTGTGCAGGAAAAGTCCTAGGAACACTAGGCATGAAGTCCTAGTTCTATGAATTGGGCAAGAAGTCCTGGTCGCGGGCTGGGCAACTAAGTCCTGAAATAAGGTTGGGCAATAAGTCCTGGTCGTGGACTGGGCACTAAGTCCTGGCCGAGGGTTGGGCACCGAAGACCTGGTTCGAGGAATTGGGCACTAAGACCTGGCCGAGGGCTGGGCACTAAAGACCTGGTTCGAGGAATTGGGCACTAAGACCTGGCCGAGGGCTGGGCACCGAAGACCTGGTTCGAGGAATTGGGCACTAAGACCTGACCGAAAGTTGGGCACGAAGACCTGGTGAGTAAAGCTGGGCAAAAGTCCAACCGGAGGAGCCGGTTGGCAAAATGGTAAATTCTCCTGAGAGGAGTAGGTGAGGACGCGTTCCCCGTCGAGGGAACAGTAGGCGTCGGTTCGACCTAGGGTTCTATTTGGGAGACCCGAAGTCAGAACCAAGACAGCTACGGCTGTAAATAAAGACTAACACCTTTGCTTTTTCTATGTTGGAACTAACCTTGATTGCAGGGACCGAAGGAGTGTGTTTCTGTAGCTCAGAACACCCCAAAGGAAGGGGCAGGCAACTGGGCTAGGCAGCCAAGAGGTCCCCGGCGCCCAAGGTAAAAGGCCAAAACATCAATTAAGCAAGACCGCTTCGAAATCAAACTAGGCTAGGCACCCAGGAGGTCCCGGGCGCCCAAGGTCAAAGCCAAAGAGGTAATCGAAGCAAATCAGCCACGAAGCCAGCAGACCAAGTCAAGCTAGGCGCCCAGGAGGTCCCGGGCGCCCCAGTCTGACCAGGGGCCGATTCAGAGGGGATAAGCGCTAACCAAGCTTCGGATGAAAGTTTTTCGCAGATGAAGGCATGTGTCAAGCGCCCCCAACGTCTCAGGCGCCCCCAAGAGCACTATAAAAGGGTGCTCGACCCCAAGGCTTCACACACACCTTCTGAGATCCATTCTGAACGTTCTGACCGACAACAAAGCGCTAAAGATGAGGCTCTACGACCAGGAGGCTCCAGGAGGAAGTGTGGGGCACTTCGGAGATCCAGATCGGCCGAGCTTCAAACCTTGTTCTATTCGGTTTGCTTGTTATTATTCCGTATTTAATTTTATATATCTGTGCGTGCAATTATCAACTGTAAGACGGGTTTTCTCCGCCTCCAGAAATTCCAGAAAGGAGACCAATAGTGGACTCACGCTGAGTATATAGGCCTTGGATGTACTGACCCAGGGGGGTCGGGAACCAAGTAAATAAATCCCGCGTGTAATCTGTGTTTTGTTTTGTTCTTTATTTTTCTGTTTTCCGCTGTGCTACTAATGCTCTAAGTGTAGAACGATCGAACGGTTACGAGTTTTCTACGAAGTTTTTTACGATCGATATTCACCCCCCCCCCTCTATCAACGGCACCGATCCTACATCTTGTCCTTGGGGATCCAATACTGGTTTGGTCCAGCTTGGTTGCTCAGGCAATGTTTGGATATCCATGCCTGAACTTTGGGTCTAGATTGATTCAGTACTGCATAGTATGACCTTTTTCTTGCCTTGGTTCGATACCCTAACCCGGATCGATTTAGAACGGACTTCTATTTTCCAAGGATCATGTCAATATCCTTGGAACCCGAAGTGAATCGTTCTAAGGATGCTCTAAGGTCTTTGACTTGAGTTTTCAAGGATGAGTTCTCTTTCTCAAGTTTTTCATGTTAGTAATATGAGAGAAGTGTCCTAAGGTAATCGCCGTATGAATGTAATCATTTATTTTAATAAATGAATATTCACTATTTGAGTATACATGTTCGTGTATTTGATTGAGATCTTAAACTCATTTACTGAATGTCCGCAATACAATTCACAACATGAGAGAATTTGTGATGAATTCACAACTAGTGATTATCTCTACATATGCAATTGTGAAGTATTGAAATTGTCCCTAGTCGATGAATTGATAAATATGGACACTATCAATTCTGTGGAGACTAGCATGGGTTATTCTCTAATCAGCAGATTCTCACTGGCTGGTGACATTGGGGTGTCCGGAGATAAACATGAATGCTAGTTAAGGGAACTAGTTCATTGGAGTGACTAGCTGTAAAACTTCATATGGTAATCTACATATAGATATGTCAATGAAGTTCTTACTACAGCTTAAGTGCGATGTTCCTTTGACTTGCGGTGTTCAAGTCATCTTGGTCATGAAGACTTATACTTTGACATCTTAAGCAAGCATCTCCAAGGAGGTGTGGACCCAGGATGATTGGGTATAAGCCGAAGTGCCCGAAGATGTTTGAACAGCCTACAAAGGATTCACCACTCCTTGCGAGGAGATGTATACCCAAGGCCTATCGTCGGATTGTTACTCGAAGCCTCTGGCCAGAGCATCACATGTTCCGAGTATGAATCACTCAGAAACATGAGAGTAACTAGAATCCGTTGGACGAGAAAGACAATACTTGGGCTAGGTGTGACGTAGTCAGCCTAGTGGGGACTGACACATATAGACCATGTCCTGAACCAAGTGGGTATAAGATGGTGAACGAAATGAGGCACGATTCATTAGAGCAGCTGAAGGGTTTCAGAATTATTTCTGAGGTCAACCGTTGATCTTTCGATTAATTGGGGGTCATGATGTACTACTAGGTGCCACTCACGATCATTCTATAATTGGTTGATTATAGACGGACAACATAATCGAAAGTCTATTTAGTCACACGGACTACGAGTAATCCGAGGGATTTAAAACGAGTTGAAAATTGGATTTTCCGATCAAGAGAGATAAGTCGAATCTGAATTTATCAGAGACGCATCGGAAGCTTAAAATGGCTAAGTCTTTTGAAGGCTTATTGGACGAATTAAATGAGTTTAATTCGTAAGGTAACGGCTTGGATTTGGCCGGCCAAAAAGGGTCCCCACCCTCTTTGGTTTGGCCGGCCACAATAAAAAGGGAAACCAAATTGTTTGGTTTAAATTATAAAATAAATCGAGCATGATTTGTTTTATAAAATTATGGATAAAGAAATTTATATAAAGAAATTTATTCTTTTTATAGAAATTAAAATGAACCATGGATTGGTTTATTTTATTTTATAAAATCAATTATGAATTGATTTTTCCATAATAAGAAAAATTTATATAATAAATTTCTTGTAAAAATTTATTCCATAATAAAAGGGGACACATGGTTGTTTTTATTATAAATTAAGTTATAATAAAAACTTGGCATAACGGAACAATTCATAGAAAAATTTATAAGATAAATTTCTTATGAAAAATTTATTCCGTTAAAAGGAGACTTGGCGATAAAGAGGCTACTATATAAAGGTGCAAAGGTAAGGCTTGGAAATAAATCCAAGAGATCAAGGATTCTTGCCTAGCCTCTCTTCCTCTCCTTTTCTCCCTCTCCCACCTCTAGTAGGCGCCGGCCCTAGAGGGCTCCCCTAGGGTTGCCGTGAGCCACCTCCACCAAGAAGGTGCCGAAGAAGAAGAAGAAGCGGGTCGCGACTCCTTCCTTCCTCCCGGAATCATGATTCCGTTTTTCGTTTGGTGGTTAGTTTTCCATCTCTCTCTCTTGATATTCTTGTCGTGCCTTTGGAGAATCTAGTAGTTCTTGTCGGCACGAAACTCGTGGCTTTGCGAAGTCATCCCGAAGAGAACTCGGTGTGGACGCGAATAGAGGCAGAGCTTCCAAGGGACGCTACGGTTGGATCTCAACCCTTTCTACGAGTTACGCGAGGTATTAAGTAAATTAGTTTACTTTCTGTAAAATTTTGAATGTATGATCATGTCTCCACAACATAAGGTTGCATGCTAGATACATGGTTAAAATAATTTGAGAAATTATTTATGCTAAACCTTCCGCTGCACGTAATTAAATTTAAAATTACGAACCCGTATCCATGTCAACATGCACCCGGTCCCAACAGTGGTATCAGTGCCGGTTAGTGTTCGACATAATCATATAATTGTTTTGCGGAAAACTTTGTCATGATCTCAATTTTGCAAAATTTTCCAATTATGGAAACTTTCCAATTATGATAAATTTTAGATTTAGGAATTTCAAAGTTTGGAAATCCTCATGAAATTTCGCAAACTTTTAAAATATCCTAGATTCTGAAATTTTATGATAATTGTGAAAACTTCCCATTTTTGGAAACTTTCTAATTTTAGAAATTTTCTAATTTTGGAAATATGTAAGTTTTCTTTGTACCAAAAACTTACAATTATTCTGAAAACCTATTATGAAATCTCGCAATTTTGGACACTTTCTTTCAAGAAAGTCTAGACAAATTTATTGATTATTAATTGACAATTAAATTCGAATTGGTTTTAAATTATTAACAAAAATTTTTATTTTGGATTGAGCCTCGGGGAGCCGTCCAAATTAAAGTTAGTTGTTGTAATTTAATTTCCTATTTTGAATAAAATTGTCATGTTTAATTTGGTTACGCCTCGGGGAGCGGACCAAATTAGATTTACAACAAATTCTTTTTTTTGGGTATCTGAGCCTCGGGGAGCCACCCAAAGAAAATAATTCGTTGAAATTAATAAATTCATAAATAAAATATGTAATCAAATCTTGGAAATTTTGAGCTGATTCTCAAACGATAATTTCCTTATTTGATTTAAGAGGTGATGCTCTTACATATTGTTGTCTCCAAAATTAATTAGGAAAATGGTTTCCTATAGAGTTTTCTTAAATAAGATTTTCATGAAAATAATATGTGGTTGAATTAAGGGAATCTGTCTCTTAATTTAATAAGATTTGATTTAGAGAAATCAAAGTCTTAAACATATTATTTCCGAAATTGATTATGACAATTTAGGAAATTATTTCCCAAAACAATTCCTTAAATAAAGTATGAAATTAGAATGAGGAAATCTAGATCCTAATTCAATTAATGAGACTTGATAAATTAAGTCACATACATACTTTATTAAGGAAATCGTTAGTATATGACATAATTATATGTCATGAATGTGCTTAGAAAAGAAAGGATGAGACCCAAAACACCTTACAAAATATTAAGGCCAACACCTTCCATTAATATGGTTAGAACCAGAGTTTTGTTTCTCGTTTGGGTTGATGGACACATCCATGCCCGGCTTGAACCTCAACATGTTCAAACCATGGAATTAGTTTATAATTAATATAGTTGGAGTCAGAGGTCAATCCTTAGTTTTGGTTGTTGGACACATCCAAGCCTGACTAAACGGTTAAATGAGCTCCAACCATACTAAAACTATTTCCTGATTAATGGGCCAGCCTTAAGCTTGGAGCATCAATTTGTTGTGCCACAGCCAAGGTCGATGTAAAGAGAGGTGCAGTTGGGTGTTATGTATAATGTTGCATACTTGTTAATGATTTAACAACCTAATGATTTATGCAAACATTCAATTAGTTGATAGCATAAAGTGATAGTTACATATATGTGATATGTAATCGGTATAATTACCTACCTTCATAGCTAAGAATAACTTGATGGCCACAACCATGGTTGTTCTTATCTATGGTTGGATATCAACCTATTTGGAGATGTTCCTACGATCTCCCGAATTGATAAAAAGGGTTATTCAATTCGATATAAATAGGATTTAATTAATGTATGTTGATGCATTCTTTATCATTCTTCTCACATAAGTTCAATTTGTATTTCTAGGATAATCACTCGATCATGTCTTCTCTGAATTTGCATTCCATTTTGGACACCAATAAACTGACTGGGCCAAACT